>PVIU01017021.1:0-43157 GCA_004026605.1 Ondatra zibethicus
CCACTCAGATGAGAAGGGAACCCGGGGGCGAGCAGGGTTGGGATAAGCAGCAAAGCCAACAGAGGGGAGCCCCAAGTGGCCAGAAGGTCCCGGGGATGGGCTGGGGCCCACTCACCAGGGTCCAGATGAATCCGCGGAAGCTGGTTGGGCGAGGTTCCCGGTCCCAAAAGCAGGCCTACTGAGGGTTGCCAGCTCCTCTGCTTTTACATTTTAAGAGATGCTAGCATTAACTATCCCAAGCTTGTCTTAGTTCCTTTGAAGTCTTCCTATGTCAGCCTCCCAAGTCCTGAGTTTCCATTTATAAACTAACTCACCCAAGTTAAGCTCAATATATTTTTGAATTTTTCTAAATTTATTTATTTAATTTCATATGTAGGAGTGTTTTGCCTGCGTGTATGTATGTGCATCCCTTGAGTGCTGGTGCCTGCAGCAGTGGGGAGATGGGACTGGATCCCTTGGGGCTGGAGTTTGGATGGTTGTAAGCCACAGTGAGAGTTCTGGAAAATGAGCTCAAGTCCTCTGCAGAAACAAGTGCCTTTAACCACTGAGACAGCTCTTCAAACCCGCAATATTATTCTTTTTCTTACAACCCGGCTGCAGTTTCCCTTCCTTTCTCTCTCCCAGTCCCCCCTGCACCTCCCCTCTGTACTCCCACCCACTCTTCTGTTTCAGTTCATAAAGGGCAGGTCTCCCACGGAGACATGGCATATCAAGTGTCAGTAAGACTAGGCCCCTCCCTTCCTATCAAGGCAACCCAGTATGAAGAAAAGGGCCCCAGAAACAAGCAAAAGAGTCCGAGACAACCATTGCTCCCACTGTTAGTGTCCTACAAGACGACCAAGCTACACAACTGTAACATATATGCAGAGTCCTAGTCCTAAGTCAGTCCCGCGCAGACTGATTGTCAGTTCAGCAGTCTCCGTGAGCTCCTATGAGCCCAGGGAAGCTGATTCTGTGTGTTCTCTTGTGGTGTCCTTGACCTCCTTGGCTCCTCCAACCGTTTCTCTCCCTCTTCAGCAGGATTCCCCGAGGTCTGCCGAATGTTTGGCTGAGGGTCATCAGTTGTTTCCATCAGTTGCTGATGAAGCCTCTCTGATGACAATTGAGATAGGTAACAATCTACGAGTATAGCAGAATTTCATTAGGCATCATTACATTGACATTTCTTTGCCAGTTGTGGTTGGTTCTATCCTAGGTCTCTGTGATATCCAGCCTCTTGGTCCTAACCATCCAGACAGTGTTAGAGGTGAGCTCCCTCTCACGGTATGGGCCTCAAGCTAGAACAGTCATTTGTTGGCAACTCGCACACTTTCTGCACCATCTTTAGGCCAGCACATCTTGTAGGCAGGACAAATTATAGGTCGGAGGTTATGTAGCTGGGTTGGTGTCCCAGTCCCTCTATTGGAAGTCCTGCCTGGTTGTAGTAGGTAACCAGTTCATGCTCCATATGCCCTATCACTAGACGTCTAAGCCGGGCTTACTCTTGGAGATTCTTGGGAGTTTCCATTGCGCTAGGTTTCTACCTCATCCCGTAATGCCCCCCTTTTCCAGTTGTGTCCTCCTGTACTCTCTCCCCTCTACCCCCACCTGAACTCTCCTCTTCCTATCCCTACCCATCTCCAGTACACCCTTGAAAGCTATACTATTTTCCCTTCCCAAACTGATTGAAGCATAATCCCTTGAACTCTCCTTGTAACCTGGCTTCTCTGGGTCTGCAGATTGCAGCATGGTTATCCTTCACTTTATAGCAAATAGCCACCTAGAAATGAGTACATACCATGCTTGTCTTTCTGGGTCTGGGTTACCTCACTTAGGATGATTTTCCTACTTCCATCCATTTGCCTGCAAATTTTATGATATTGTTTTTAACATCTGAGTAATACTCCATTGTGCAAATGTACCACATTTTCATTCTCTATTCTTTGGTTGAGGGACATCTAGGTTGCTTCCAGGTTCTTGCTATTATGAGTAAAGCTTTTGTGAACACAGTTGATCAAGTGTCCTTGTTATATGATTGAGCATCCTTTGGGTATATGCCCAGGAGTGGTATCGCTGCTTTTTTGAGGTAGATCGATTCCCCATTTTCTGAGAAACCACCATACTGATTTCCAAAGTGGCTATACGTCTTTATTTACATTTCCCTGATGGCTCAGCACTTTCCTTAAGTGCTTCTTGGCCATTTGATATTCCCCTATTGAGAATTCTTTGTTCAGGTCTGTAACCCATCTTTTAAATTGGATTACTTGGATTTTTAATGTCTAGTTTCTTGAGTTCTTCATGTATTCTGCAAATCAGCCCTCTGTCAGATGTGAGGTTGCTGAAGATCTTTTCCTATTCTGTAGGCTGGCATTTTGTCCTATTGACAGTGTCCATTTCTCCTACAGAATCTTTTCAGTTTCCTGGAGTCCCATTTATTAATTTTCAAGCTTAGTGTCTGTTCTATTGGTGTTCTGTTCAAGAAGTTGCCTCTGTGCTAATGTGTTCAAGGATATTTCTCACTTTATCAGTAAGCCACAGCCTCATGGCGATATACAGATTAATAGAAATGAGTTAATTCAAGGTGTAAGAGCTAGCTAGGAATATGCCTGAGCCATTGGCCAAAGTTCTAATTAATATACTTTTGCATGATTATTCAGGTCTGGGTGGCCAGAAAACAAAAGCACAGTCACTATTTAAAAGATCAGGTGTCCATAGGTGTGTGGATTTATATCTGGGTCTTTGATTTGATTCCATTGATCTATCTCTCTGTTTTTATGCCAATACCATGTGGTTTTTATTACTGTAGCTCTATAGTAGAGCTTGAAATCAGGGATGGTAATACCTCCAGAAGTTCTTTTATTGTCCAGGATTGTTTTTGTTATCCTGGATTTTTTGTTTTTCTTTATGAAGTTGAAAATTGTTCTTTTTAAGGCCTTGCAGAATTCTGTTGGGATTTTGATGAGGATCGTGTTGAATCTGCAGCTTGCTTTTGGTAAGATGGCCATTTTTACTGTGTTAATCCTACTAATCCATGAGCAATGAAGATCTTTCCAACTTCTGATAACTTCTCAAATGATTTTCATCAAAGTCTTGAAGTTCTTCTCATACTGGTTTTACATTTACTTGCTTAGAGTTACACGGTATTATTTTATATTGTTTGTGGCTTTTGCGAAGGGTGTTGTTTCCATGATTTCTTTCTCAGCCATTTATATCATTTGTATATAGGAGGGTTAGTGATTTTTTTTTAGTTAATCTTCTATCCAGCCACATCCCTGAAGGTATTTATCAGATATTCGAGTTTCCTGGTAGAATTTTTGGGGCCAATTAGATATACTATCATTTCATCAGCAAATAGCAATACTGTGACTTCTTCCTTTCCAATTTATATCCTCTTGATATCCTTTAGTTGTCTTTTTACTCTAGCCAGAACTTGAAGTACTATTTTGAATAGATATATAGAGAGTGGACAGTCATGTCCTGTTCCTGGTTTTACTGGAATTGCTTTAGCTTTCTCTCCATTTCATTTGATGTTGGCTACAGGCTTGCTGTATATTGCCATTATTATGTTTAGGTATGTCCCTTGTATCCCTGGTCTCTCCAAGACTTTTATCATGAAGGGGTGTTAGATTTTGGCAGTCTTTTACAGTGTCTAATGAGATACTTTTTATTTCAATTTGTTTATATGGTGAATTGCATTGACAAATTTTTATATGTTGAAACATCTCTGGGATGAAACCTACTTGATCATGGTGGATGATCTTTTTGATGTTTTCTTGGATTTGCTTTGTATTTTATTGAGTATCTTGCATCAATATTCATGGGGGATAGTGGTCTATAATTCTCTTTTCTTGTTGAGTGTTTGTGTGGTTTGGTTATCAGGGTGACTGTGGCCTCATAAAATGAATTTTGCAATGTTTCTTCTGTTTCTATTTTTGTAATAATTTAATGAGTACTGGTATTATCTCTTCTTTGAAAGTCTGAAAGAATTCTGCCCCCAAATCATCTATCCCTGGGATTGTTTTGGTTTGGTAGACTTTTAATGACTGTTTTTATTTTCTTAGGGGTTATATTTTTTAAGTTGTTTATCTGATACTGATTTAACTTTTAAGTGGTATTTATATCAGGAAATTTGTCCATTTTTTTTAGATTTTCAAATTTTGTGGAGTACAGATTTTTAAATTATGACCAAATGATTCTTTGAATTTCCTCAGTGTCTGTTGTTATATCCCCCTTTTCATTTCTGATTTTTTAAAGGATTTATTTATTTATTTATACAATATCTTGCCTGCCTGTAGGCCAGAAGAGTGCACCAGATCTCATTATAGGTGGTTGTGAGCCACCACATGGTTGCTGGGAACTGAACTCAGGACCTCTGGAAGAGCAGTCAGTGCTCTTAACTGCTGAGCCATCTCTCCAGCCCTCATATCTGATTTTATTAATGTGAATATTCTCTCTCTGCTTTTTAGTAATTTTGGATAAGGATTTGTCTATCTTATTTATTTTCTCAAAGAACCAACTCATTTTGTTCATTAATTTTTGTATTGTCATCTTTGTTTCCATTTTATGTATTTAAACCCAAAATTTGATTCTTTCCTGCCCTTTACTCCTCTTGCATATGTTTGCTTCTTTTTGTTCTTGAGCTTTCAGGTGCGCTATTAAGTTGCTAGTATGAGACTCCCAAATTTACTCATGAAGACACTTATTTCTATGAACTTTCATCTTACTAGTACTTGCATTGTGACCCATAAGTTTGATATGTTGTAAATTAATTTTCATTGAATTTTAGGATGTCTTTTGTAGTAAGAGGAGTGGCGGTGCCATCCCGCCCCCCAGCTCCCGGCCATCCGGCTAGCTTTTGTCATTTCTAGAGTTTTGGAAGTTGCTTACTTCTCGTTTACTTAGGTAATATTATATCCTTTTGGAATCTTTGATGGAGTTAAAGAATGGAGAGTTATAGTTATAGTTTTCCTTTGTTATGATAAAAGATAAAGTAAATATAAATATGGTAACTGTAGTTCTTGCTTGATAACTGTTTTGTTATATGCAATTTTACTATGTTAAAATGAAACCCTTTCCTTTTTGTTTAAACAGAAAAAGGGGAAATGGTGTAGGAGGTTCTTCTGTATTTGTGTTGCTTTCATTGGTGAATAAAGAAAACTGCCTTGGCCTTTTGATAGGGCAAAAACTAGGTAGGCAGAGTAGACAGAATGGAATGCTGGGAAGAATGCAGTGTGGCAGCTGCCATGGTTCTCCTGCCTGAGACTGACGCTGGTTAGAAGCTTTCCTGGTATGCCACTTCCTCATGGTGAACACAGATTAATAGAATTGGGTCAGATCAAGACTGAGAGTTGGCTAAGAAGAGGCTAGATATAGTGGGCCAGCCAGTAATTTAATTAATACAATTTCTGTGTGGTTATTTCGGGGTTTAAGCTAGCCGGGTGGCCCGGAGCTGGGCAGCCGGGACCAAAAGCAGGCACGCTCCTCCTCAATACTACAGTCTTTAATTTCTTTTCTTTTTTTGTCTTAACTTACTGGTCATTCAGTAGAGAATTGTTTAATTTCCATAAGTTTTTAGGCTTTCCGTTTTTCCTACTATTGTTGAAATCTAATTTTAATCTGTGGTGTTATGATTAGATACAGGGGGTTATTTCAGTTTCCTTGTATCTGTTGAGACTTGCTTTGTGACCAAGATTGTGGTAAGTTTTGGAGAAGATTCCATGAGATGCTGAGAAGAAGGTAAATTCTTTGTGTTCCAGTGAAATGCTCCATAGATGTCTGTTAGGTCCATTTGAGTCATAACATCTGTCAGTTCCATTATTTTTCTATTTAGTTTCTGTCTGTATTGAAAAATGTGAAAAAACCCAATTGATAACTTTTGCATTTATGAAGTAAGATATTTTATGAAACAAAATCTATCTCCTTGTTGAAACTACTACTACAGTCTCAGGTATTTTCTATGTTTTTATGAGAATAACTAACCTCTTTAGGTTGGAATTTTCCTTCTAGAATCTTATGTAGGGCTTGCTTTTTAGATAAATACTGCTTAGTTTGTTATGGGATATCTTGCTATCACCATCTATTGTGAATGAAAACTTTGCTGTATATAGTAGTCTGGGATGGCATCTGTTGTCTCCTAGAGTCTGAAAGACATCTGTCCAGGCCCCTCTGGCTTTTAGAGTCTCCATTGAGAAGTTGAATATGGTTCTTATAGGTCTGCCTTTGTATGTTACTTGACCTTTTTTCCTTTGTAGCTTTTAATATTCTTTCCTATTTCTATACATTTAGTGTTTTGAATATTATATGGCCCAGGCCTTTCTTTTCTGATCTATGCTGTTTTGTTTTCTGTAAACTCCTTGTATATTTATTGGCATGTCCTCCTTAGGTTAGGGAAATTTTCTTCCATGGTTTTGTTAAATGTATTTTCTGGGTTTTTGAGCTGGGATTCTTCTTCTATTCCTGTGATTCTTAGGTTTAGTCTTTTCATGGTGTACCAGGTTTCCTTGATGTTTTTTGTTGGTAGTTTTTTAGATCTAACATTTTTCTTTGACTGATATACCTATTTCCTCTATTGTATCTTCAACCCCTAAGATTCTCTCTTCTATCTCTTGTATTCTGTGGGTGATGTCTGTGTCTATAGTTCCTATTTCCCCACCTAGATTTTCCATCTCCAGTATTCCCTTAGTTTGTGTTTTCTTTATTGCTTCTATTTCTGCTTTCAGATATTGAACAGTTTTGTTTCCTTCAACTGTTTCTATTTTCCTGGATTTCTTTAAGGGTTTGTTAATTTCCTCTTTTAGTGCTCTATAGTCTTCATAAGGCTTGATTTCTTGAGCTTCAGCTGTGTTGGAATATCCAGGTCTTTCAGTAGTACGATAGCTCACTCTTATAGTGCCATATTGTCCTTGGTGTTGTTGATTGTGTTCTTATGCTGGCCTCTAGTCATCTATGTTTGGGGTTATTATAGGTTTAGGTGCTGATATCTGAGTTATCTTTGCTATATTGATGTTTTTTCCTTGTTTTCTGTTTCCTCTCAGGTCTTCTGGCCCGAGCAACCTGTGAGTCTGCAAGTCCAGTAGTATGTCACCCTGGCAGCCTGTGTGACCTCTGGGGGTTTTGGTGCTTGCTTTGCTTCTGGGGTTCTGAGTACTGGTGTGTCCTCTGGGATTCCAAGCACATGGGGTTCCTGGAGTGCCTAGTACCAATGTGGCCTCTAGAAGAATGGAAGTCTTCTGCCAAAGTTCTGGGCCACAGTATGGAGCCCAGTGGGGGCAAACCCGCAATAATTAGTATTTCACATCTTTTTAATATTTGCTGTTAGTAAAAAAAAACCTCAGTGTTGATTTGGGATAAGATATTAAATAACTACTAATCTTGTTTTTATATCCCTTCTTCGCAATTCTAAAAAGTAATAGTGATGGTAAAAAGTAGAAGCCTTTTAATTTGGAAAGGCTAGCATGTATTAGAGATGAAGAATGTGTGGCCCAGATTAGCCGAATGAGCACAGTATCATATTTGCCTAGTTCCTGGTATGAATATCTCCATATCTCTTTAAGACAAGTAAACTTCCTTTTGCAATCTTTATCATTTCACATGTATAGAGGCACATTCATGGAATCCTCAGAGCCTTCTGAATTCAAAGATGAAAAATGACTTGCAAATGAAGTATAATAGCTTAGAAACGGAATTCTCATTCATCTACCCAAGTTGAAATCTAAGCTTTGCCTCTCTGTTGATCAGTTGACTTCATTAGATTAAACTATCTAACAGAGAAAGGCTAAATTATGAGCCAGGGAACATTATTTTGCACATGAGAGTGCTTGGGTGAAGACCTGAGTTAAATTTCCCAGTATCAACATAAAAGTTGGGCACAGTCATGTACACCTCTAACCCCAGTGCTTTGGAGAGCAGAGAGAAGATTGTTGGGACTTGTTGCCTCTGGGCTTGTTCCAGGTTCAGGGAGAGATCCTGTCTCAAGGAGAAAAGACTGAGAGTAATAGAGCAAGAAACCCAATGTTCCCCTTCTTGTCTCTACATGTGCATCAGCATACATACCTGCTGACACACACACACACACACACACACACACACAAACACACACACGAGAGAGAGAGAGAGAGAGAGAGAGGCAGAGACAGAGACAAAGAGCAACAGGGAGAGACTGAATTATAACAACAGTTTCTCCTTCCTTTGCCCCATGAATGGCTACAGGCAAGCTCTTTTGAATATATTCTGGTTCTAGGCCATGGTGGAGCCTATACTGGCACTGCTGTTACTTCTCCTCTTCTACCACCACCACCAGGACCAGCATCTTTCCCCATTTTTTTCTCTTCATGCAATTTTGTTTTAGGTCTTACAGTGGTATAAAACTCAAGAACCTTCTGCCTCAGCCTCCTAGATGCTGGGATTATAAACTGTGCATCTTCTTGACCAAGAAGCAATCTTGATCTATAAAAGGGCCATTTTAGTGTAAGACAAAAGGGATTCTAGCATACTTTGCAAATCCACTTAATGCTTCTATTTGAATTTCATGAACATTTATTTTCTTTTGACTAAAGCAAGGTGTGTGGTATGGTTTCTGTCTCCTCATATGATCACCGTTAATTTCACCATTCTCTGGTTGTGATCCTCTGCCCATCAGAAATGGATCTGGCCGGTTGTGGTGGCTCATACCAGTAGGATTTGCTGAAGGAGGCAGAGGCAGGAGGATCATGAGTTTGAGGCCAGCCTGGGCTATGCATTTTTTAAGGGGCTGGAGAGATTTCTCAGTGGTTAGAGCACTGACTGCTCTTCCAGAGGACCTGCGTTCAATTTGTAGCACCCACATGACAGCTCACAACTGTCTATAGCTTCAGTACTAGAGGACCCAACACCCTCACAGAGCCATACATGCAGGCCAACGCCAATGCACATAAAAAAGGAAAAGAAATGGAACTGGTATTTCATATCTTCCACTAATGGAATGTAGCAAGCCAATAGCGGTATTTTGACACTATCAAATTCAAGTCAAGAAAGATTAATAGCTTCTGCTTTCTTTGTCTTCAAGACCCAGTTATCATGCTGAAAGAAATAACAATCTGCAGTGCAGAATGCATAGAAACTATGTGCAAGGAAATAATGAAGAGTAAGAGGCCATCTTGCACTCCCAAGTTCTAACTAGATCCCAGTTGAATGAAAATGATGATACTTCAAGCAGGACTAACAGAACCCCAGCAACCCAACTGAATTCTGGAAATTAATAGGTGGATATTCTATGCCAATGAAATTGAATAGTATTTAACACTAAAGAAGTGAAATTCATTGGTCAAGCTAGGTGCTTTATCTGCAAAAAGGTGTGGAAGGAAAAGGGTGGGTATTTTCAAACAACTGTTTATTTTAGGACAACTCATTAACTTTGTCAACTTCCTTCCTATCCTATCACTTCCTTTACTCATCTGTAAACTTAAGGGATTTTATCTTTCTATAGCCATCTAATTTAATAAGGAAATGAAGTTCAATAAATGCACAAGATACACTCAGATATGAAACAGAACATTCAATTTGTTGTTGTTGTTGTTACTGTTTCTTGCGTTAATTTCCCTTGTGGCACCAAAATAGTGTCATTTAATTTTATTTAAATTTATTTATGTATGAAGCTGGGGATCAAACTCAGATCGCAACAAGTGGTAGGTAAGCACTCTATCCCTGAGTCACACCTCAGGATAATGTGTCATTTTGAAACTGGTTTTTGTTTGTTTGTTTGTTTGTTCGTTTCCATCTCTGCAGGCCATGTACTTTATGTACTTTATGTCAGAAAAGACTTTCAGCCTGAACCACAAGCACTGGGTAGAAGTATTATACAGGAGTGGAGAGATGGCCCAGCACTTCAGAGCACTAGCTGCTCTAGCAGAGGAATCAAATTCAGATCCTAGTACCCACATCTGGCAGCTCAAGACTAACTCTGGTTCCAGGGGATTGAGTGCCCTATTCAAGCTTTTGTGGAAACAAGGCATGAACATGGTACAATCTGCACATGTAGGCAAACACTTGTACACATAAAAATGAACAAATATTTAAAAAGAAACATCGTGTTACTGGGCTCCAATCACTTTTAAAACATTCTTTCTTTCAACAATTTGCTTTGCAGCTACAGATGCCATTCTCACTGAAAAGCACTTTTCTGAATTACTTCAAGCTAGAAAAGTGCCACAGAAGGTCACTGATTCGTTGATTACAAAAGATCCATCTCTTCCCAGGAACATACCCAAGTACCATGAGACAATTTTGACAAGGCTTACCATGATAACAGTAGTTATTTGATTCCAAGTTTCACTTGCCCATTCTCTATACTTAATGCAGATTTAAAAATCACTTTGTGCTGTAAAAATATATTATTGATAGCTAGAAAATAATAAATCAAAGATGAAAACTGTTAGGGCTTTGAATAGAAACCCAACAGGGGGATGTGGAACAATGTTAGAGCAATTACGTAGCATTTTTAAGACCCTAGGGTCCATTTCTTGTAATACACACATATACACACACTCACTCACACACACACACACACACATACACATATACACAATTAGTATGTTAAAGCAAGATTTAACCATACTATCTTATTTACTCTTGCAGATGTTTTATTATCAATTTCCTTATCATTTATCAAACATTGGTGTTGGAGTCCCTACCTATTTAATTAGAAGAAAGGTTTTTTTTAACCAAACTTTTTTTATAATTCATAGGGATTCCTTTTTAAGTGTGTGTGTGTGTGTGTGTGGAGGTGGTGGGGCACATGTACATCCTGGCAACATGCAGAGGTCAGAAAACAGCTTTGTGGAATAAGTTCTCACCTTCCACATTTATGTTCATTCCCAGTCATCATGCTTACACGACAAGTGCCAATGCCCACTGAGCCATAGCACTGGTTCCGGTTTCTAGGAATTCTTTTTGTCATAACATAATTTTTTTATTGAATCCTTGGAAAAATTTTTTAATTGTTTTTATTGAGCTATATATTTTTCTCCTCTCCCCTCCCCTTCTGCCTTCTTCCATGATCCCCATGTTCTCAATTTACTCAGGAGATCTTGTCTTTTTCTACTTCCCATGTAGATTAGATCCATGTATGTCTCTCTTTGTTGTCTAGGTTCTCTGGGATTGTGAATTGTAGGCTGGTTTTTCTTTGCTTTATGTCTAAAAGCCACTTATGAGTGAGTGCATATTATATTTGTCTTTATGGATATGGATTACTTCACTCAGTATGATGTTTTCTGAATCCATCCATTTGCCCACAAATTTCAAGATGTTATTATTTTTTTCCTCTATGTAGAAATCCATTGTGTAAATGTACCACATTTTCCTTATCCATTCTTTAGTTGAGGGACCTTTAGGTTGTTTCCAGGTTCTGGATACATTGTAGGGAGGTCGCTTGTTGGTTCCCGGCCACCCAGCTAGCTTAGACCCAAAATAATCACTCAGAAAACTGTATTAATTAAATCACTGCTTGGCCCATTAGCTCTAGCTTCTTATTGGCTAACTCATATTAATTTAACCCATTTCTATTCATCTGTATATTACCATGTGGCTGTGGCTTACTGGGTAAAGTTCCCAGCTTCTGTCTCCAGCAGCTTCATGGCTTCTCTTTGACTCCATCCTTCTTTCTCCCAGCATTCATCTTAGTTTTCCCTGCCTAGCTAAGTTCTGCCCTGCTATAGGTCCAAAGCATTTTCTTTATTCATTAATAATAATCACAGCATACAGAGGGAAATCTCACATCATAGCTATAACAAATAATGCTGCTATGAACATACATTAACACATGTACTTGTAGTATGATTGAGCATCCTTTGTGTATATATCCAAAAGTGGTATTGCTGGGTCTTGAGGAAGGTTGTTTCCTGATTTTCTGAGAAATCGCCACACTGACATCCATAGGGGTCGTACCAGCTTGCATTCCCACCAGCAATGCAGGAGTGTTCCCTTTCCCCCACAACCTCTCCAGCATAAGTTGTCTTCAGTGTTTTTTATCTTAGCCATTCTTATATAGATAAGATAGAATCTCAGAGTTCTTTTGATTGGCATTTCTCTGATGGCTAAGGATGTTGAGCATTTCCTTAAGTGTCTTTCAGCCATTTAGATTCCTCTGTTGAGAGTTCTCTGTTTAGGACTCTACCCCATTTTTTATTGGATTATTTGTTCTTTTATGAACAATTTCTTGATTTCTTTGTATATTTTGGAGATCAGCCTTCTGTCCGATGTGGGATTGGTGAAGATTCTGTAGGCTGCCCTTTTGTCTTGTTGACCATGTCCTTTGCTTTACAGAAGCTTCTCAGTTTTAGGAGGTCCCATTTATTGTTTCCCTCAGTGTCTGTGCTACTGGGGTTATATTTAGGAAGTGGTCTCCTGTGCCAATGCATTCACGTGTGCTTCCCACTTTCTCTTCTATGAGGTTCAGTGTGGTTGGTTTTATGTTGAAGTCTTTGATCCATTTGGACTTGAGTTTTGTGCATGGTGATAGATCTATTTTCATTCTTCTACACATTCTATTTGATATCCAGTTATGCCAGCATCATTTGCTGGGAATTTCATATCATGCACCCCAATCCCACTCACCTTCTAGTCCCTCCATATCCTCCCTTCAACCATGCAACATTTCCCCCACAAACCAATTAAAAGCAAAACAAAACAAAACACTACCTTGCTTCTCCATCCTTCCAACACCTCTTCATTCGTTCTAGTGGCATTGGGAGCAGTGGTGTGTCACACAGTGTACCCTTTTGTCCAATCAGCCCCACCCACAAAATGCTCATTAGGTAATTCACTGGTCTGGTTCAAGCCCTGTGGCCTCTGGCATTACTCAACACTCACCCAAACTCTTTTCACATATCCTACTATTTCCCCAGTCATGGGGATCCTGTGACTGTTGTTCTGCAGGACCAGTCCCTTCACCTGCTTCAGCAGGTCATCGATGGGGCAGATGTTAGTGCAGAAAAACCCAAGGCCCAGCTGAGCTGGTTGGTCCAGGCCTCTAGGACCATCACTTCAGGTGAAAGGTGTCCTAGGGCCATGTCATTATGGTCAGATCACAGAAGCCCATGGTAAGGGGTGGCTTGTAGTATGAGGCTGCTAGTTCATTTCCCAACAGCCCACCAGCTCAGACCCAAAATAATCACACAGAAATTATATTATTTAAAACACTGTTTGGCCAATGACTCTAGTATACTTCTAGCAAGCTCTTACATATTAAATTAACCCAATTCTATTATTTCATATTTTACCACGAGGCTCGTGGTCTACCAGCAAGGTTCCAGCTGGCAGCTTTCCCCTCTGGTGGCTCCGTGGCATCTCTTGACCCCGCCTTCTTTCTCCCAGCATTCAGTTTAGTTTTCCCTGCCTACCTCTACTCTTTTTCCCTACCACAGGCCAAGACAGTTTCTTTATTAACCAATGGCATTCACAGCATACAGAGGGCAATCCCACATCAGTGGGTCCCTATTTTCTGAGTATGGGGGAGAGGCGAAGCTCTTACATGGGAGACTAGGTCAGTTCTCTTGCTGCAGGGGCAGGGACAGCTATCTCAGGGCCAGTGAGGGGCGGGGCTGGATGAGCACTGACCTTGAATTTCAATGCCCCTGGTTCCTATGACCCCCGCTGTGGTAACATTGGCTATGCACACCACCACAGACCCCAGCTGCAGCAGAACCATGGACCCAGACATGGCCCTAGGCAGCAACTCTAGTTCTGAGGATTCCTTTTCTTTCTTTCTTTTTTTCTTTTTCTTTCTTTCTTTCTTTCTTTCTTTCTTTCTTTCTTTCTTTCTTTATTCATTTACTGCAGAAGGAAGTGACTAAATCCCTGCTTAAGCATTTGCCTTGCCTCTTTTAAAGGAATCAAACCCTGTATCAACTAAGGATGCATGGTGATGAACCCCTCCTCCATGAGGCAGCTGCTGTATCACCTAAGGATGCAGGGTGGTCAGTTCTGAGGATTCTTATTAGCATAATTTAATCCATTTTGATAGTGTTATTAGCTACCTTTCTATTGCTGTGATAGACCATCATGAACAAGGCAACTTATAACAGAAAATATTTAATTGGTTTTATGGTTTCAGAGCAATAGAGTCCATGATAGAGGGACAAAGGCATGGCTGTCTGGAACTGTTGAGAGCTCCCATCTCAAAACCACAAGCAGGAGGCAGAGAGGCTTTTGAAGCCTCGGATCCCATCCTCATACTCCCTCCAACAAGGTCACACCTCCCAACTTTTCTTGAACAGTTCCACTAACTGAGGACCAAGCATTCAAATATATGAGTCTATGGGGACCATTCTCATTCAAACCATCACAAATAGTTCCTGCTTTTTACATGCAGAGCAAATCTTCCCTTCTGCTGTTTAGGCTTTAGTCAGAGTAAGTTATATAAATCCACTTGTGTAGATTCTTTGTGCCCCGTTTTTGATGTGTGTAAAGTCTCACCCTTAGCTTCAGCAAGCAAGTATTTTATTAAATTTATTTATTTATATTTTGTGTTGGGGATAGTGTATGTTTGCCATGGTGGTGATGGTCAGAGAACAACTGGTGGGAAATGAATTTCTCCTTTCACTGTAAGTGCCCTGGGGGTTGAACAGGCTTGGCAGCATGTACCTTTTACGCCCTGAAATATCAGTGCCTACAGGAAGCAAGTATTAAATTCAGGTCTTATTGTTAAATAAGGTGAATCCAATAGGTCAAGATAGAATCACCACTGAAAAGAATATTATTCAGAGATCTCAAAAGGATTATTAATTAAAGAAAAAGGAATGAGCTGCACCATGCAGGGCTACATGGAGACAAACCAAGGTCAGTCAGTGCGATATAAGCTATAGACACTTGGAGAGATTTACCCTCAAATGAGAGATTGCCCCTGTCAGATTGGCCTATTGATATCTATATAGGTCGTTTTCTTGGGTTCTATTAAAGGAGGAGTGCATTACCTACCACGGATGGTGTCAGCTGTGGATAGGTGGTTCTGAATTGTGTAAGAAAGATAGCTAAACCTTAATCTGGGAACAAACCTGTAAACAGTTTAGTCTAAGCTTATGCCTTGGCTTCCCTTGGTGATGGACTGTAAAGTGTAAAGTAAATAAACCATTTTCTCTCCAAGTTGCTTTTGGTCATGATGCTTATAGCAAGAGAAAGCAAGCCAGGGCAGTTAGTAAGCAGAAGAGATGAGGGATATAGCATTTATAAGCTTCCCATTTGTAGGATACAGTATGCTATGCTGTAGACTACAGGGACTGCCCAGAGCTCTCCCATACCTGGCTTTGGTGTGATTAAAGTAGGAGAATATTGGCTTGGGTATAAGAGAGCCAAATAGAACATTATATGTGAAAACTCCCTTACTCTAGATGAATTGTTTGCTGTCTTTAGTAACTATGTATCCATGAGAGGAGCAGCCCTTTTGATCAATGGTCAGTGAGGACCCAGATGCCAAACCAAAAAACATAAGAGAAAAACACGAAAATAGAATTAATATGCAAGCCTTTGTTAGGTTCATCCTAATATATTAGACAATTTTCTACACCCTTAGACATCAATAGTAGAATAGTGGGGACATTGACTAATAGTAGCAATCCTTCAGACTGACTGCCATACAAATTACCCAGTTTTACACATTGACTGAAATAAATTTTATTCATTTTTCTCAAGAACTGCATTACACTAGCATGGTCTTTCCTTCATTCCTTCCTTCTTTCCTTTCTTCCTTAAAAGGGTCTTTAGCCAAGGATGACTTTGAACTTCCTGTCCTTTTACCCCTACTATCCAAATGCAGGGATTACAGGCATGTACCACCTACCATACCTATTTTTATGAAGAGCTGGGGATCCAACTCAGGTATTTGCACATGCGAGGCAAAAATTCTGCCAACTGAATCATATACTGAACCTTGTTGTGATATTTTTTTAAACACATTTCTGCAATTTCTTGCTCCTGTTTCTTTTCTTCCACTGGGCTATAATTATGTTGAATCAGAAACAATGACTATCCTAATCACTCTTGTATCTAGATACACAGAATGCTAATTAATGTTACAACATTTGTTAAATAATGAACTATTGAATTAAATGTGGAAATTGAATATCTAGAAAAAATGTTGTATAAATGTATATAATCTCATCTCACTATTTATGATCCTTATACTTTTACCAAGCAGATTTAGCTTCCAATACTGTAGTGCTTTTTCTTTCCCTAGGCCAGGATTAATTTTTGAGAGGCTTTACTGACAGATCACTTACATACTTTAAAATGTACCTATTTAAATTGCACCGACTCAATAGCCCAACAACTACCATTTTAGAATGTTTTAATAACCTCAGATAGAAACTTCTCACTGTTCCTCAGCTTGCCCTGCCTCTTCTACTATCTTAGCCTTTGATAGCCAATAATTTCTCATTGTCTCTATGGATTTGCCTACTATGAAAATTTCATATAACTGGAACCATACATTATGTGGTATTTTGAAACTGGTTTCTTTCATTTTGTATGTTTTCACAATCTATTAATATTATAACAAGTATCAGAACTTCATTTCTTATAATGGCTGAATAATATTCCATTATATAGATAATACACATTCTATTTATCTGTACCGTGTTAATGATTACTTGCATTGTTTCTACCCTTTGGTTATTGTGGGTACTGCTATATTCATATTTGCATATAAGTTTTTGTTTCAAAGCCCTCCCACATATTTCTTATAGATATATACTATGTATATATACTATGCATGTATTATGTGCTGGGGCACAGGATAATTGTATGTTTAGCTTTTTGATGAATTATTAAACTGCTTTTCTATAGTGGCTATATCATCTTACATTCTAACCTGGAATATATCATTCCCCCAGTTTTTATGAAACATTTTTTGGTGTGTGTGTGTTACTAAAATAGACTCACAGAAAAGTGAATAACTGAAAGGAGGAAGCAACTAGAAGATTTGTTAGAAAAAAGATTTCAGTAGAAGAAGAAGTGTTGATGAGACAGAATAAGAGGAAATAAATGAACTAAAATGCATCATGTAAATGCAGGAAGTTGTCAAAAATTTTAAATTTTGAAAAGGAAAGAAAAAGTTTGTATAGGGAGCACAGCACCTTCCTTTATGATAGGTTACTTTGTTACTTTGATTTGCCCCAAGACCCTGTCTTAAGATGGGGGTCAAGAGATAGCTATTGGAGAAAGAGATATCTTGATAGAGGGAGCTATTATGGGGTTAGGGAGAAACTGGTACCAGGGAAATTCCCAGGAATCCATAAGGATGACCCCAGCTAAGACTCCTAGAAGGAGTGGAGAGGGTATCTAAACTGGCCTTCCCCTGTAATTAGATTGGTGAATACCCCAACTATCATCATAGAGCCTTCATCCAATAACTTATGGAACCAACTGCAGACATCCACAATCAAGTACCAAGCTGACCTCCTGCAGCTTAGTTGAAGAGAAGCAGGAAGGTATATATTAGCAAGGGAGGTCAGGATCACAACCAGGAAATCTACAAAAACAGCTGAACCAAAGTCGTGGGAAGTCATGAACTCTAAACTAACAGCTGTGGAATTTGCATGGGACTGAACTAGGCCCTCCATATGTAGGAGAGAGTTGTGTAGCTTGGTTTATCTGAGGGGCCCTTTGTTGATGGAAGTTTCTGTCCTTCCTGGTCCTAGAGCCATTCAGTCCCAAATAAACACAGAGAGACTTATTAATTATAAACTATTTGGCCTATTTCTCAGGTTTAGTACTAACTGGCTCTTACCACTTAAATTAACCCATAAATCTTATCTATGTTTAGCCATGTTGTTTGGTACCTTTTTTCTGTAAGGCATTCTCATCTCGCTTCCCTTGAGTCTGGCTTGTGACTGCATCTCTGCCTTTCCTCTTTTCAGAATTCTCCTAGTCTGGTCACCCTGCCTATATTTTCTACCTGGCTACTAGCCAATCAGCATTTACACCAATATGAGTGACAAATCTTTACAGTGTACAAGATCTGTTGTCTGAGGCTACTGGTTTGTTCCTGGCTTGTAAGACCCAAATAATCACACAGAAACTATATCATTTGCAATACTGTTTGGCCAATAGCTTAAGCATATTTCTACATAGCTCATATATTAAATTAACCCATTTCTATTATTTTATATTTTACCATGAGGCTCGTGATTTGCCAGTAAAATTCCCGGATTCTGTCTCCTTCAGTGGTGGCTACATGGTGTCTCTTCAACTCTGCCTACTCTCTCTATATATATTTTCCAGCCTAGTTATGTTCTGTTGAGCCATTGGCCAAAGCAGCTTCTTTATTAACCAATGGCAATAAAACATATTCATAGCATACAGAGTGGAAATCCCACATCAAAGAGTATTATTCCATAGCATTCTATAATGTTTAGAGAGGTATTGACAATTGACAACTGATGGGAGAGAAGGAGTCAGTTTTTTCAGGGATGTGGCCTCTTATAGGGCCATGCTCCAGTGGCTGACTGACATTCATCCCATGGGAGCAGCTATAATTGATTTCAGTAAGTTATAAAGGAGAAAATATTATGAAGTTGGGAGTGGTATGAGGAAGAGTTGGTTGAAGTTTGAAGGGAAGGAAAGATGTTATCAAAATACATTGTATACTTGTATGAAATTCTTAAAGAATAAATAAAACTTCAAAAACAAAAACTTGTTTGTCCTAAATTACAATTTATATGCAGTCAGAGGTATCAATAATAAGAGAACATATTGATGAATTTTAGCAGATGTATGTACCCATAGAAACACCACCATGTTTGAGATACAGAATAGTCTCAGTATCCTAGGAAGTCCCTTTCACTCCCTACAGTCAATAGCTGCTCTATCATCTCTAGTATTGTTTTGATTTATATTATCACATATAATATATATTTTAGAAAATGATATAAGTAAACTCATATGTACCCTTATAATTCACCCATTTAATTCACCACAATCATTTAATTTTATTTGGTAATTTTAAACAGTATATTTTGGCCAGGTGGTGATGGTGCACACCTTTAAACCCAGCACTTGGGAGGCAGAGACAGGCAGATCTCTGTGAGTTCAAGGCCATTCTGTCTACAAAAGCTAGTTCTAGGACAGCTAGGGCTGTTACACAGAGAAACCCTGTCTGAAAAAAACAAAAAAAGTATATTTTGATCATATCTACCCCAACTTCTCCTCCCAGATATGCCACCACCTCCCTACTCTGCTAACCTCATTTTTTTTAAAAAAACTTAATAACTCATTGACTGCAATCTTTACTGTCTATATATTTTTGAGTATAGGGCCATCCAGTATGGTTGACCTATCAGGAGCCACACCCTTAAAGAAAACTGATTCTCCATCCCCCAAAAGCCATAGATACTAAGTTGGAAGTAGGGGCTCATGAATCCTTTTCTGTTTTAGTCTAGAATGTTGACTGGCTTGTTCACAGGCAAGCAAGCACACGTTGCTGTGAGTTCATGAGCCCAGTGGCCAGAAGATACTGTTTTGCTCCTATTGTTCTGTTACATGAACATGTTATCAGATTGCCCTCTAAATTTGTGTCTCTGCCCATAGTTTAATGTGTAGCTCTCAGACATCATCAGAAAAATTTCTTTGTGCACAAAAACTCACAACCATTCAAAGTGTAGTGACTGAATATCCCACAAATAGGACATCTATATCATGCTCCCTCCCCAAGACTGAGGGACCATCCTGGAAGAGGGGACAGAAAGATTTCAAAAGTCATCCATAATCTTGAGTGGTCAATGAACCTGTTCCTTTTTTTGCTGAATGACTATGTCAAGATTTGTTCATATTAGTCTTCTATTGATAGAAATTTGAATTGTTTCCAGTTTTTTTAGCTATTTAAGGAAAATTTATAAAAATCCATTACAATTTTTTTGTGGATTTTAAGTTTATCATTTTAAATCTCTTCGATATATGCAGTTATCTCATTATATTGTCTATTTGCTGCATATATCTTGTTGAAGGTGGTAAGAGGAACCAGGGAGAAGCAAAGGGAAAAGTCAATCTCTGTTTACCAAAGAGTTTACTATATGCCATGGTCCAACTGGACAGTTACCTGATACACACACACACACACACACACACACACAGAGTTGCATAAGAAGTAGTCACCATACCATCTTAAAATCTGCCCTCTATACTAAAAATATGAGCAACTGACAGCTTTAACACTCACTGTTTCCTTATCATATACTCCAAGTACATATCACTTTTAGTTTCTACTAAAAATTTAGTTTCTTATGTTCTATAAAATTTAAATTTCTTATGAGCATGCATTATTTTATTATAAGAAAAGCAATGAAGATTTCGTCTTTTCAGTATGAGTGAGTCTCTGAGAATATGTCTTGTCTTTTAAAATCACCACCATGAAATAATATAATGATATCAAAAATTATATTGATATAGAGGCAGGTGAAATATATATGATATATCATATATAGTGTTTTGTTTAAGTTCAAATAAAGTTTACTTAGTGCTGTCTGGGGGACCAGCCTTCAGCAGCACAGGACCTTGACATAAATCCATGCAGTTGGTGAGGCTAAACTTTTCTGTCTGAGGGGGTTAGAAAAAAAAAGGCACTCACAAACTCTCTTGATGGTTTCCTTCTTTATTCTTTTTCTCCTTTATTCTTTCTTATTATTCTCTCTCCTCTATCTCATGCTGTTTTACAGCTTTTATACCTCAACAGACTCTTTCATATGGTACAAGAGTCACAACAGTTACAGTCCATTTCTCAAGTGAATGATTACAGGTAAAAACATGTTTTTCATCTCCCTCACATGATTATACATTTTATGTATTACAGGTGAAAAACAAATTACCCCAAGAACCCACAAACATTCATACCCAAGCAACTTGTTATAGACTGTGTGGCAAGCAAGGTGTTCTTGTGAGGTCTTTTACTGGCAAGCTGCATTTTGTAGTTTCAAAGAACGGGCCAATTACTTTATTACTTATCTTGAAAAGTAATCTTATAAAGAATCTTTAAAAAAAATCACAAACATAAGCTTTTATATATGAAAAAGAATCTGTCAGCTCTACTTTAAATCTTTAGGGTACATATCCATTACTTAGTAGTTTTTTACAACAGGACATTGAGGACAGAAATGGGTATAAGAAATTAATCATCACGTTTGGTTATCAGCAAAACCTAGCAAGGAGAGCATGCTAGCCAGCCAGTAATAATTGGGCTGCTTTGTTCTTGTTCCCTGATCTTAATGAGTTCTGCATTCAACTCTGTGCCTTCCTAAAACTTTGGATTGTTGTCTTGGGTTTTTCACCTCAAAGTTATTTAACGAAAACATCTTAGTCTAACTTTGTTATTTTCATAGCTTTGTTTCAGCTGTGTTGCACTCCAAGACCTGTGAACACATCTCCTGATACTAAGCTTAAAAGAATTTAAACTACTTGGGCTACTTGGTCTCAATTACTAGTCATTAACTTGAACTACAATCCAGGCATCTCCTTGGGTGAGACTCACAGACCTTGGCTGTATTTATTTTTATTCATCGAAACTCAGTATAAGCTGCCATTATTATTAACAAATTAGACAGTACAGCCTAGGGAGGGGTCATCTTCTTGACAATCCACAGGTAAAAATGCCCAATAGAACAGGATGTTTCCAAGAGATATAAACACACTGTATTCCAGGCACTGGAGCTCTTCCCACATCCACTCACCTAGATCCCCAAGAAAAAGAGCCAAAGCAAACATGTAAAGGCACAGCAGACGCAAAAGACAGTCCGGCGTCTTTAGTCCCGTGGCCTTGCCTAAACAAGATTGGCCCATCACAGGATTCCCTTCTGGTGGGCTGACACCTGGAACTTCAATTGCCACTCACTGCTCCTCTGGCATGGCCCATGGCATTTACTTAACAGAAAAAGTTCTGAACTGCCTGGGATTGAAAATAAAGAACGAAGTAATAACCAGATCCCTCCTCTCCCCGAAGAGTAAAATATAGCCAGGTAAGATGACTGCAGGAAGAAAAGTACAAATAACAGATATTTTTAAACATAAGCCTCATTATATCCATTATTTTTCGGCTGAAATTAGACAATACGACGTACAGATCAATAAAGATCCAAGTGCTTCTTCAGCAGACATTTGATTCCGGGGTGTTGTCTGAACTTCAGATTTGCTTTCTTGGCTGTTATCCATCCTCACTGTGAGTCCACTGTTGTCCTGATAGGATTTCCCTACTGCTTGCCCCCTAAGGCTGCACCGCCACCTCCACTGAACCCTCCAGTTCTTGTGATCTGAACATTGACTCTCTTCTGACTTTCAAGTTTATGGTGGATTAACCCACTGGGAAACAGTTAAAAGCCTCTCTCCCTGAAAGAAACACTATATTTCAGCAGTAGACTTTCAAATGCACGTCCTCTACCTCAACAGTCTGTTCCAAAATGCTGTCTGAAAAAGGTAAGGATTTGAAGACTTCTACAAACATGGTGTTTTGGTTAGGGTTAGTTAAGGGCCAGGCAGACATTCAGTGACAGCATGCAGACAAGCACTTGTTTCTGCTTCTGGCTCGTCCTGTCTTCAGTATTTATCCTCAGGGGTGGAGGTCCCAAGGCAGAACATTGTGAGCAGCATTTTTTAGCCGCTGCTGGCACACAGCGGAGAATTGACTTGGTTCTCACTGTGGAGCCAGGATGTGTCATGCTTGGAAAAGCTATTGCAGCAGCAGGGTGATCTCATTAAAATCAGAATAAAGTAAAGCAATCAACACCGCATCCTTGGAAAGCTGGAATAAGGCAGGAATGAGAAATTGCTGGGAGGCAGAGAGTTCCTTTTTCATGTAGTAGAAAAAAAACTGTTTGCTTCTCTTCTCCCACTTGGTTGTCTGAGTTCATGTGCATTTGCCTGAACACATAACTTGCTTCCTTGGCACTGATGTGTATGAACTGATCAGTCTTGATACATTAAAAACTCGGTATCACCCAGCAGTTTTTATCTTTATTCTGTGCCCAACAGAAATACTTACAAATTTTTACAAAGGCATGTAAGATTTTTTTTATAGTAGTTATGTTCATGATAGCTGCAACTGGAACCCGCAGAAACAGCCATCAATAGTAGGGCAGATAAATCATTCAGTAATAAGACTTAATGACTTTTGACTTTATATACAATATGGTTAGATCTAACTACCACAATTGTTGAGTGAAAAAAAGCTAAATAGATATAAGATGATACATATAGTTTGATACCCTTTCCATGAGGAATACAAACAGGAGCTTAATGAGTATCTAGGGCTCAGAACAGACTTGGGATGGAAACGTGGTGATTATAATGTATGTGAAAAAGGCCTTCTGAAGTGTAAAACAAGCGTGAAGTTTTGACCTGGGTGTTAGTTTCATAGGTGTAATTAATTTATCAGACCTCACAAAGCTGTACATTTATGATAGATGTTTTTGTAGAATATTGTAATTCAATAAAATAATTAAAATTCTCAGCAACAGACTGTAGCGGATGCCTAATGAAAACAATAAAGAAACTCTACAGCAAAGTGAATTTGGATGAATAATTTGTGGTGTATTCTCTATATTCTCTACCTGTTGAAGAAAGAAAGTGGGAAAGTAGAGGGGAAAAAGAGGGAAAGTAAATTGAGTTTTACTATGTCTTTTCTTGGAGAAATCAGGATACACCAAGCAAAAAAATGTTCATTCTAACACAAAACTTGCAAAAACTTACCTATGGCATTTCTTTTTTATTTTTTGGCTAAAGGTTATTTTTAACCAGCCATCATGAGTTATTCAAAGAATCCAGAATTTCACATATTTCACTTTATTTATTTTGCATTATTTATTTTAAAATGTATTAATTTTGTGTGTCTGTATGTTCACATGCCACAGTGAGGACAACTTTCTGTAGTCTGCTCTCCATTTCCACCATATGGCTTACAGGGATTAAGCTCAGGTCACCAGGCTTGGTGGCAAGCACCTGTACCCATTGAGACATTTCACCAGGTCTGTATTTGCTATATTTTTGAGACACAGTGTCACTATGTTGCCTAGGTTTGCTTTGAAGCCTGCTGTCTTGGCCTGGAACGTTGGAATAATTGACATAGGGCACCACACCTCATAGAACTAAAGAGTTTTCTATTTTATTTGATTTGACTTAAATAACATTTTTTCAGTTATTTTACATACCAGCCAGTTTTCCCTCTTTCCTTTTCTCTGGGTCCCCCCCAGTCCACTTCCACCCCTCTCCCCTTCCATTCAGAAATGTGCAGGCTGCCCACATGCTTGAACAAAGCATGGCACATCAAGGAACAAAACATGGCACAGGAAGTTGAGGTAGGACCAAGCTCCTGCCCTTGCATCAAGGGTCAACAAGGTAATCCAGCATGGGGATCAGGTTCCCAAAAGCCAGGTAATCACCGGGGGACAGGTCCTGATCTCATTGCTAGGAGCCTTACAAAGAAAATAAGTTACAAAAGTATCAAAAACATGCTGAGGGCCAGGTTGGTCCTATGGAGGCTCCCTAATGATTGGTCCAGAGACCATGAGCTCCCAGAACCTCAGGTCAGTTGTCTCTCTGAGTTCATCCATCATGAAGCCCCTGGCACGTACACTCCCTCCTCCCTTTCTTCAGCAAGACTCCAGGAGTTTAGCACGGGGCTTGCCTGTGTGTGTGTGTGTACACACACACACACACACACAGAGAAAGAGAGAGAGAGAGAGAGAGAGAGAGAGAGAGAGAGAGAGAGAGAGAGAGAGAACATGCACTCAGGGGTAAATCTTCAACTACTAATGATAAAGGAAATGGGGAAAGGGATTCAGAGATTCATAATTGTCTTAGAATACCTGCACATTTTGTATACATTCATAAAGGGGAAATATTTGGGAACACTATGACAAGGACGATGAAAATATATTAAGCTAACTTTCCCTCAAAGAATAAAGAACCAAGGAACCAGCATAGATCCAAATTAGTCCCTCTAAATGTGGGTGACAGTTATATGGCTGGGGCAGACCGTGGGGCCACCAGGACTAACATTACGATTTATCCCTACAGCTTGAACTGGCTTTGGGGAAACCTATTCTCTTTGGATGGATTCCTTGCTCAGCCTAGATATAGTAGGGAGGGCCTTGGACCTTCCCCAAAGCAATGTGCCTTACCCTCTCTGAGGAGTGGATGGAGAGGAAGGTGAAGGGAATGGGAGAAGGAGAGGGAGTAGGAACTGGGATTGGTATGTAAAACAAAAAGGATAGTTTGTTTTCTTTTTAAAAAATAAAATAAAAAATTACAAAAAAAGAATAATTTCAGTAGTTCTGTACTGACAGTAACATACTTGGAGTTCCCCTTATCCTAGAGTATAACACAATGTAAGGTACTATGAATTTTAAAGGGATCTTGAAAATGCAGATTACTGTGGCTTGAATGTTTCTTCCATCCAAAACTTGGATTGAATTTATCATTATAACATTATTAAGAGGTAATATCTTTAGGTGATGATGCCATGAACCACTGTAAAAATGAAGATCAACCCTTCCCTCCCTCACCCTCTCATTCTGCCATTAGTTGATAGAGAAAGAATATCCTCAGGAGATATCAGCACTGTGATATTTGGTTTATCAACCTCCAAAACTGTGAGCCAATAAATTTCAGTTCATTGTGTTACCTAGTATGCAGTATTCTTTTAGAGCAGCATAAAACAGACTAAAATACAGATTCCGATTCAGGCTGGGACTTGAATTCCACATTTCTAACAAACTCCCATTGATACTGATTGCATTGGTGTCAAACCACAGTAAGTGGCCACTTTCTAAAACAGAGTTTTTTTTTTTCTGGTGGCCAGAAATGTCTGATAAAACACTGTTAATATTATTTTCAGATTTTATTTTAACATACACTAGTGATTTCTGAAAAGACAAAGATATTCCCAGCAGTGACAATGGAGGCTAGACACTGCCTTATAGATGAAAGGGATTGGAGTAAGAATCTTTTCTGTATGGCATTTATACTTGTTTCCTATAAACCACAGGAAAGCATATTTATCCTAGAAATTAAATAAATAATCCAAAAATGGGAACTTTAAAAGACCCCAAGGATTCATTTACATCTGATTTGCTCCTAGGGAGTAAAAGAGACAGTGTTAAAATGCACCTCAACATGTTGATTCATTCTTTTATTTGGTCTGCAGAGCCAGCTCCATTGTGCAGGGAACTAATTAGTATCCAGGAAGCACTAGGCTTGATCAAAAGGGTCTCTCATCTTGTCCTACAGGTATTGATAGTGACCACTGCCACAGAGATGTGTGTGGTTTCAGTGACTAATAACTGATGGAAGGCTGCATATTTCAATGCAAACATGTATCCAAGCTACAATTTGTCAAGAAGATAAAGAAGCCTATTAAGGCTACAGCTTCTCCCAAGTAATGGATTTTCCAGCATTACGCACAATCAAAGCAAAGCTATTAAGATCAGGAAGGGGGCTAACACATACACAGCCATAAAGTGTGATGGAAAATGTGAATTTTGGAGAAGGGTGGAAATCCATCCTTTTGCTGAACAACCAACTTGCAAATACAATTTCAAACAATGATTACTGGGTCTTGTGATTTATTCCTAAGTAGACAGCATGATTAAAAGAGTATTTATGTGTGTTGGGGATATAGCAGCAAATTTTAATCAAATATAGAATACAAAGAAAATTGCACAAATCTTAAAAATATATAGACAAATGAACTTTCCCAAAATGAATACGCTCAAGCAAAATATTTAAGAAATGGAACTTTCCAGCACTCCAGACGTTCCCTGTATGTTGCTTTTAGTGACTAACCCTAATCCTAAGGTAATCTCTGCTTTTGACTCTTAGTACCGTAGATTTTGTCTGACTTTGAGCATTGTGAAATGAAATCACACACTATAGTACTTGTATGCTTTTAATTAGCACTTCATGCGCCCCTTTTCTAATCAGTAAATTGCACCTCTTTGTTTCTGTGCTCAGAAAGGGGTTGTCATGAGACCCTAGCTGATTAAGTCATTGATCAAACTACATCCCCAAACCACTGTTTTTTTTTTTTGTTAAGAGTTGTGTGAAATCATTACCCTCATCCCCCAAATTACAATACCTTTCTATAAAAAGGCATGTCTCAGGGCACTGTCTTTATCTCGATTCTCTTTCCAAGTCATCAGTTTTAAATTACCAAGTGACCCAGAGGCACAGCACATTCCAAGCCTGCAATTCTCTTAGCAGTCAGGAGAAAGAGCATAGAGGATAAATCGTCAGCCTGTCAGCAAACTCTGAAACAACAATAGCCCTGTTAACTTTGTTATGAAGAAATCCCATTCCTTCTTACTCTAAAGAGGAGAGACGATACAGTCCCTGGAATTAGATTATCTTCTCTGTTTGTGTGAGATAGGGAAAGACCATGGACATCTTCATTTTTGAATTTAGCCAGAGACTAAATGGAGTTCCTGAAAGATCTCTTTCGGGTGAAGATACTCCGGGAAGGGAAGAGATACAGAGTGGCACAAAGAAGGCTTCAGAAGAAAATGTTATAAAAACAATTGATGATGTTGTTGACAGAGCTGAGACTTGGAAACCTACTTACATAGTCTGGATGTCAGGAGTTGGTGCTATTTATGACCATGTGGAGGATAGCGGTGACAAAAGGAGAGTATCATCTTAATGTTCCCATTTTTCCGTTAGAAAATTTCTCAGACTGAAGTCTATCTTACTCCATGTAAAACCCAGTAAGAAAGAAGTAATAATAAATAGCATGGGGAAGGATTTGAAGAACAATCCCATTTTATCATAGCAGGAGGAACAAAAACCTTCATTCTCAGTACAGAATACAAATATTTTGGCTCTAGTGTGTAAAGACTTAATACGAAATGTTTATGCAATGCAAACTCATTTAATAGCATTTATATATACATAACACCACTAAAATATTAAATAAGTAGAATACCATGTTGTTTTCAATCCTCAGAAGCTACTTAACAGTGTCATGGTCCATAAAGAAGACAACTTGGCTGCTATGAATCTCTGAGTCAGCAAAATCACAGGGAATTTCCTTCATACTTGCCTCAGTTGAGGGCTATTCCCTGGTCTTGTGGGACTTACTGTTAGGGTAGGTGTCTTAGCTAGGGTTTCTATTGCTGTGACAAGACTCGGTGACCATAGCAACTCTTTTAAGGGGAACATTTTAACTGGGGTTTTAGTCCATTATTATCATGATGGGATTACGGCAGCATGCAGGCAGACAGGGTGCCAGAGAAGGAAGCCGAGAATTCTACATTTGGATTGGCAGACAGCAGGAAGAGAAAGTGTCACTGGGCCTAGTTTTGAAACCCCAAAGCCCTCCTCAAGTGATCCACTTCCTCCAGCAAGGACACACCTACTCCCAGAAGGCAACACCTCCACATAGTGCCACTCATTATGAGTTTATGGGGGCATTTGCCTTCAAATCACCCATTGAGGTTTTTAGCAGTGGATCCCAGGTCCCATCTCATTCCTGAGTCAGTATCTGTTGGATCAACCCCCTTCTATCAAGGACGCTTTTCTAATTTCCTGTCTTTGGCCAGTGCTCCAAGGTAAACCCACAATTATAAAGATTCAATGCTAAAATCCCACATGAGTAAAACCATGCAACAGTTGTCTTTCTGGATCTGTAAATCTGGCCAAGAACAAATGGTCTGGGAGCTCAAAGGTCCCAAAGGTAAATCTACTACTACTGTCCTCATAAATGAACGTAAAATAGAACTGCCCTCTAAGTTTGTATCTTCATTATCCGTAGATTCGTGCAGAACTCAGACTTTATTAGGAAAGTTTCTTTGTGTAGGATACAGTGTTTAAAGAAGACACTCAACAACTGATGAAGATGTGGAGTTAGGATCAGTGAAGTGCTCAGCCTCAAATAAAATAGCTCTATGCTTTCCTCCTCAAGGCTTAGAGATGATCATGGAAGAGGGGTGAAACGATTGTCAGCGCCAGATTGGAAGAACCAGAGAGAACCAGTGTCTTTTGGACAAGATAGGACCACTGCACTCATGATCGCACAGAAGCTGTGGTTGCCTGACAAAATATCTGCCCAAGGTCAAGCCAGTCAATGTTCTAGTATGAAGGGGAGGGCGCCTTACAATCCCCCCCACCATGCCATTATTTAGTGACTATGAATAATTGAGGGCTTCTTTAGGAAGGAGGGTCAGCTTTCTTTCAGGATACAGAGATCAATGAAAAGAGAAATTCTACTTCAGTAGAATTAATGGGGATTTTATTTCATGGAAAGCCATTGGTAGGTTGTGGGAGCACTCAATATCTCAGCGTATGGTAGTCTATACCAATAATCCCAACCCTCTAGAGACAGAGGAAGGAGGTTCAAGAGTTCAAGACCGCAGTTTACACAGAGAGCTTCAGACCGACTTGAGCTAAATGAAACCCTGTCTCAGAAAATAATAATAATGAAACAAAAATCAAACCTTACACCTCAAGCTAAAATGCATTTCTTTTTTTTAAACTTTCCTCCTCCCTTACCTCAATAAAAGCAACAAAAAAATAATTCCTTTACATATAAGCGGAGAATATGTTAGTAGTGTAGTTTAAAATGAAAATTTTTGTTAGGGTCATAAGATTCACAGAGGAAGGCAAGTCAAATAAAGTTGTAGTTGCAATCCCTAGCTGCAACTTAGCTGGGTAGCGGGCCCAGTGGTTTAAGAACATGTACTTCTCAGCCAAACCCTGGGCACACCATGGGGAATCCTGTGGAA
Source organism: Ondatra zibethicus (assembly GCA_004026605.1). Lineage (NCBI taxonomy): Eukaryota > Metazoa > Chordata > Mammalia > Rodentia > Cricetidae > Ondatra > Ondatra zibethicus. The sequence goes on from PVIU01017021.1 coordinate 29,703, forward strand.
GAGTGGCGGGAAAGATTACGGGAGCCAGAGGAATCAAGGGCACCACAAAAATCAACTAACCTGCCTCACAGGCCTCACGGAGACTGAACTACCAACCAGAAAGCCGGCATGAGAGTGACCTGGGCTTTCTGCACGTATGTTACAGTTGTGTAGCTTGATCTTCTAGTGGGTCTCCTCACAGTGGAAGCAGGGGCTGTCTCTGACTCTGTTTAATGCTTCTGGGACCCTTTACTCCTATTGGGTTGCCTCATCCAGCCTCAATAGAAGAGGAGGTGCCTAGTCTTACTGTAACTTGATATACCATGGCTGGGTGATACAAGGGAGTCCTGCCCTTCTCTAAGGAGAAATAAGGAGAAGCAGATGGGGGGTGGGAAGGAAAGGGATGTTTAGTGCAAGGGACTGGGAGAAGAGGAGAGAGGGAGGGGGAACTATGATCGAGCTGGAAAATAAATTAATAAATTTAAATAAAAGAACATGTACTTCTCTTCCTGAGGACCTGGGTTTGGTTCTCACCCCTCACACTGGGCAGCACAGAACTGCCTATACCTTCAGCGCCCCTGACCTCTGCAGACACTGTCCTCATTTATGCCCTTAATACAGATAGACAGATATGCACGTATAAATGTAACTTAATTAAAATTCTTTGCCATTTTAAGGATATCATATGGGAAGATAGGGACTGAGGTATACACTACCTTTTCATGGAAGTAGGAATATTTACAGGGAAGAGAACTCATTTTCCAGACTTCTTAAGATTCTTGATGCCATACTTCCAACAATTACTATTTAATACTATTCTACAAGACCCTCATGGATAATCATCAAGGGAAGTCCCTTGATGTTTGTTCAATGAGATTTGTGTAGAGATTGCATAGTTCATGTCCTTATCCTGAAATGGACCTGTGTCACTTATCCCTTAAAATCACAACTTTATGAAGGGAGAAGGGAAAGTGCAAAGTTTAAAAAAGTATGGGCGCTGCACACATTCTCTGTCTACCTTTCTATTTATTAACTATTTAATATGAAAGAATAGGTTTAGGTGTGTAAATTCAAGGTTGAAAGCTGTGTTGAATTGGTAACCAAGACAAATATTTGGATGATCAGTGAGTGATTTTCAAAGTGGCAAATTGTTTACTGGCATTTTAATTAGTATTTGCTGATTATAAAGAATAATGAGTTCCATTGTGATATTTTTATACATGCACATAACATGACATATTTTTGTCATATCCTACTCCTTGTTTACTATCTCTTTGTCTGCCCATCTCCGATGTTTCCTGTCTCTCTTATGGGGTTCCCTTATATTGCATAGCCTCTTTTCCCATTAATTCTGCATATAAGGGAAAACATGTAGTATTTTTCTGAGTCTGATTTAATACACATAATACCATGTCATCAAGTTTTGTCCATTTTCTTGGAAGTGGCATAATGTTGTTCTTTATGACTAAATAAACCTCTACTGTAGATATATAGATCATATTGTCTCTATTAACTTATCCTTTGATGGGAGAACCTAAGGTGATTCCATAACTTTTCTGTTATGAATAAGGTGGCAATAAATATGATTATGCCAACATCTCCATTGTATACTTGGTATACATTCACCAGTTGTATAAATGGATCATAAATTTCTATTTATTAAGTTTTTATTATAATTTTGTTGGGAAAAGGGATGTGGGAATTGCATGGCATGTATGCAGAGATCAAAGAACAGTTTGCCAGAGTCAGTTCCGTCCTTCCACTATGTGTACTGTGGGTATTAAACTCAAGTCATAAGGCTTGGTAGCAGTCACATTTACTTGTTGAGCCCAATAGTTTCTTGAGGAATGTCCATATTGATTTCCACAGCGGCAGAACTAATTTATATCCTCATTAATATATGAATATGTTTATCTACTGTATCTTTGATTGAACTTTTTTCTTTTTTAATTAATTAACTTGTACTAAGGATTGAGCCCAGGGTCACATACATGCTAGGTGAGCACTCTACCATTGATCTACATAACTTAGCTCTTTTTAAAAGATGCTTTTACTTTGAGATAGTCTTGAACTTACAACCTGAGCACCTAGACTTTTAGGCCTATACCACCAAGCCCAGCCTATTTCTGGTATCTTCTTCTTTTCTTACTAGTTCTTTGAAATTTTTTTATACTGAGCTTTTATTATCTTCACTATTTATCTTCTTTTTTGTTTTGTTTTTGTTTTTTGAGACTGGGTTTCTCTGTGTAACTTTGCAGCTTGTCCTAGTCTGTAGACCAGGCTGGCCTCGAACTCACAGAGATCCACCTGCCTCTGCCTCCCGAGTACTGGGATTAAAGGCATGCGCCACTACCGCCTGGCTCACTATTTATCTTCTAACTCTTCCCAGATCCACACTCTTCCCTTTCTACCCAACTTCTGTCATCACCTGTCTCAGTTAGGATCTCTATGGCTGTGAAGAGACACCATGACCATGGCAACACTTATAAAGGAGAATATTTAATTGTGGTGGCAGCTTACATTTCAGAGGTTTAGTCCAATATTTTCATAATTTTTGGAAGCAGGGCAGCATGCAGACAGACAAGGTACTAGAGAAGGAGTTGAGAGTTCTTACATATAGACTCACAGGCAAAAGGAAACAGTATGTCTCAATGCATGTGGCTTGAGCATACATGAGACCTCAAAGCTCACCTCCACAGTGACATACTTCCTCCAACAAGACCACACCTACGCCAACAAGGCCGCACTTCCTAATAGTGCCACTGCCTTTGGGGCCCATTTTCTTTGAGACCACCATACCACCCCTACTTTAAGGTCAATTTGTTTGTGCTGGCCAAATGGTCTTGAATGTGTGACCTGCCACTGCAGCATGGTTAACTGATCAGCTGCTATACTCTTAGAGAAACTGATACTCTCCCAGCAGCTGACAATTGTGAATAACTCCATGGTAGGTAGTAAAACATCCTACCCAGTCCCCTTCTCTCTGCTGGGATTTGATCTGGCTTGGGCTTTCAAGGTGTCATGGATGTTTTTATAACTACTATGAGTTCAAATATGCAACTGCCATACTGTGTTTAGAAGACGCTGTTCCTTTTAGTAATCCAACACCTCTTGCTCTTATATGTTGCAAGAGGCATGCGGGCTGCGTTCCCAGCGCCTGGTTCCCGGAACAGGGCCCCTTGTTCTGTCCTGCCCGGCTCCCTGTGCGTACCCGAAATAATTACATGGAAGACCGTATTAATTAAATGACTGCCTGGCCCATTAGCTCTAGCCTCTTCTTGGCTAACTCTCACATCTTAAACTAACCCATATCTAGTAATCTGTGTATCACCACGAGGATGTGGCTTACCGGCATGAGTTTAACCAGTGTCCATCTTGGGCCGGAGAAGCATGGTGTCTGCCACACTGCCTTCTCTCTCATAGCATTTCGTTTTGTCTACTCCGCCCACCTAAGGGCTGCCCTATCAAAAGGCCCAGGCAGTTTTCTTTATTTAACCAACGAGGACAATATACAAACAGAAGACCCTCCTACACCACTTATACATTTTCACACATTTTTCTCTTCCCTTTTCTGAACCCTAAGGCATGGAGGATGTGTGTGTGTGTGTCTGTGTGTGTGTGTGTGTGTGTCTGTGTGTGTGTGTGTGTGTGTGTGTGTCTGTGTGTGTCTGTGTGTGTGTGTGTGTGTGCATGCATTAGATTCTCCCTAGGGCTGAGCATTATGCAGCCTTTTGTTGTCTACAAGTAGGCCTGTGGTGGGCTTCCATGTTGATGATTATTTACTACAAACTGAAACTTCTCTGATGAGAGTTGAGATATGCCTTAATCTATGGGTGAAATAATAAATCATTTGAAGTTGGCTTAATACTGTGCCTACTTAGCGGAATAATAGTAGTAAGTATTTCCCTGTGTAGTCATAGGTTTTTGAGCCCATTTCACTGATGACTAACTGCTGTGGAATAGCTGTATATACAGTTGTCACTTGAATTGGTTTAATAAAACACTGATCAGCCAGTAGCCAAGCAGGACTTATAGGTAGGACAACCAAACAAGGAGAATGATGGGAAGAAGGGCAGAGTCAGAGAGTCACCAGGAGATGCAGAAAGAGCAAGATGAACACACCATACTGAAAAAAGGTATCAAGTCATGTGGCAAAGCATAGATGAAAACATGGGTTAATTTACGTGTAACAGTTAGCTAGTAACAAGCCCGAGCCATCGGGCAAAGATTTATAATTTATATTAAACCTCTGAGTGATGTGGGAAGTCTTTCTATATTTGTCTTGCTTTTATTGGTTAATGAATAAAGCTGCTTTGGCCTACAGCAGGGGAGAATAGAGTAAGGCAGGAATTTCAAGCAGATAGAAGAAGAAAGAAGATGAAGTCAGGGAGACACCATGCAGCCGCCAAAGGAGACAGCCACCTGGGAACCTTACGGGTAAACCACAAGCCTTGTGGTAAAATATAAAATAAATGAAAGGGTGTAATTTAAGATAGAAGAGGTAGCTAGCAATATGCTTAAGTGATTGACCACACAATTTCTGTGTGATTATTTTGGGTCTGGGCAATAAGGAAAAGAACAAGTAGCCTCTGTTTACAAAATGACACCCCAAGTTTAGCAATGTATATCTATATAAAGCCTAAAAAAGCTTAAAAAAAGAGAGCTTTTAGACCCACAATACAGGAGCCAAGCAAAACTTCCTGGTAGCCCCAGGTTTTTTTTTTTTTAAGATGGGCTCTGTTTGCTGGGCCCCATGGATCCTTTAAGAAAGATCTTCCTGACACAGAGTTGGCAGCAAAAACTGTGTGGCTCCTTTAAGAAGGCTTCTTGGTTTGTGCTAGTTGCAAGAACAACTCTGGCTCTTTCAGGAAGCTGAGCACTTAAATGGGGTTTGTGGGCAATATGCTGCAAGTTACTTGGTGGCAGCATGAGCCAAATACTAACTACAGTTGAGATGGTGAGCATGGTTCCCACTCAGCAGTCCCAGAACTAGCAGTAAGGTACCTCTGCCATACTTAAAGTCTGAGAGAGGCAGAACCAGCATCCAGAGCTGTTGCAACCATACCACTCACCATTTTAAAATGCTCATAGTCAGAAAATAATTACATATATGCAACAAAGACAGATTCACAAAAAATAAACCTCTGAATTGGTCACAGTGTGTTTAAAAATGTACATAGACTTGTTAGAGAGAAGAAAAAGAACATAGAGAAATAAAACAAAGTCTTTAAAGAGACAGAGTATAGACAGTCATAGATTAAAGGAGTAAAGAAAAATAAGCCACATAAAGATGGAAAATACACAGAATCTGGATTATGGATATTATTGTGTTTTCTTTCAATTTTTTGACTGTGAATGAGCTAAGTACAGAGAAACATTTCATTGTAGAAGCTGCTAAGCTAACCCAACATACATACTCTAAAGGTATCTTGACTTCAAAATTTGGGTCTAAAGATATGTTGCTTTGGAAAAGAGGTTCTTGTTTTGTTTCCACAGAGGATGAGAACCTATGGATTCCTTCCAGACTAATGTAGTATGATGGAACAAGATCCCTGAAAGGTCTCCATGAACCCCCAAATACTTTGCCCAACAAAAAGCAGGAAGTACTTTGGAGAGAACTACACCCAAATTTCAAAATATTGTTTATAAATTATTGTTTTCATTTAAAGGGGGTTGATTGTAAGTGATTAAGGGTCACAGTCAATTTTTCTAAAAGAGGAGGATATACTATATTGATGAATACTTTGCATTAGCATGGATCTTGGTTTATTGATACAAATTTAGGTCAATTTTGTTATATGTATATTTCTGCTCTTGATGAAGATACTGTGTTTGTACAGCTCATTTAAAAGTATAATATATAGTTAAGAAATACAAGTTAATAGATAGTCATCTATGATAGTCAAGCTTGAAGTCATTTTAGTTAGGTTTTCTAGATGTACAGAGATATATTTCAGATAGATAGGTATTCCTCAAACCTTTCAAAGACTAACAGAATATGGCATTTTAAATGTTTTAAGAACTTAGGACTTTTCATGACAATGAGACACATCTGATCCTGGCAGCACCAATTACTTCAAGAGAATGATGGGCATTTAAGAGGTTCCTTATGGAGTTTGTTAGCCATTTGTGCAAGAAACTGCTCTTGCCTGGACTTCTTTATGGTATGCTGTATGAACTGGACATGCAAGACCCACAGAAAATTGACTGCTGAACTTACCTAAAGGTAAGACAGTCCTTCAAGGTTCCTGCTTCATGAAAAAGTCTGCCAGACATTCTGCAGGACACAGAAGTGATTGACAAACTACCAATATAAGTGGAACACTTTTTGAAATTTTCTGTTTCATGGGAAAGTCTGTTAGATATTATGGGCCTGTAGGCTGAACATGGAAGCTGAAACATTAGAGAAGAACTTTGGGTAACTGTCCAGGTAGTGAGATGTCTCTGTTCTGTCTAGAGTTTTAGAAATTGCTTATAGTGCACTTCCTGTGAACTTAGATAATATTATATCCTGGAAGGCAGAGGAAGAAGGATCTCTGTGAGTATGAGGCAAGCTTGGGCTACAAGAGCTAGTTCCAGGACAGGCTGCAAAGTTACAGAGAAACCTGTCTCAAAAAAAAAAAACAAAAATAAAAAACAAAATTAAAAAAAAAAATAAACCTTGTTGGAGAAACTGAAGAGATCCTCCCAGAGTTATGGAGAGGAATAGGGCAAAAACTTTGCTAATAGGACTATAACAGCTCAGACTTATCTTTGAAAGTTAGAAGCAGCAATGCAATTGGAGTATATGAGAGAAAAAAGACACAGAGCTCAGCCATCACAGAAACATTTCCTTGCTCTTTTATTATAATGAAGTCAAGAGAATTGTAATTTGACAAATTGTGTTTTTATTGTTAATTTTCATAATGAATTGTGGTACTGACCTGTCAATGTTTGGAACCACTTTTGTTCACTATTATTATGTTACTGGATAGAAGAAGGTTAGAGCTTATCTGACAAAAAATTGACATGATGCAAATGAGTCCTTAGATTTAGTATGTTTAATAAGACAAATCTGGATGTTGATGCAGCTAAAAATTGTTAAGATATCCTAAACCAATTTAAAAAGGCCATCCCATCTTGGTCATTATTTACTCCTTTATTTGAAGGTTTTGTGTCCAAATAAGCAGGTGTATCACAAAGCATTATGTCCTTGCTATGTTTATCTAGTTATTTGTAAACTCTCTTGATGGAAAGTTAGCTCAGAAGTACATGGTATCTAGCTATGCATTCTCCTTTTACCCCTTATAAACGGAGATTGATAGTCAATGATGGGTAAGATCTTTTTTCCCTCCAGGGAATCTAAGACAGGACTTGCATGACAGAATATATGTACCAATGATGGGTAAGTCTGGAAGGTGGAAGAAGGCAACCTAAGCCAGACACAGTAAACTGTCTTGTAGTAGAAGCACAGGCTTTAATAAATTAAAAGATGGGGAATATGTCAAGGATGTGGATCTGTTCCACCTTGACCAAAAGTCAGAGAATCCAAGCCTAGTCTTGCTCGTTCAAGGTTATGACAGGAAGTTTGACCCAGGGTGTGGCTGCCTACAGGATGCTTGGCCTAAGGTGTGGTCACTGCATATACTGCCTGAACAACAGAATACTTAACTCAGGATATAGTTACTGATGTTTCAGGTATTGAAAGAGGCAATTACTCTGTTTGTTTTTTGTATCATGGTAAAGCAGTCTTTTGCCTTCTTCTCCCCTCTTTTGGATTGGGGTTTATAAAATATATGGAAAATAAACACAGGTGAATTCAGTATTCACTGGGTTGCCCTCCTAACTCTATTCTGTGTCTCTGTCATTTTCTTTTGTATCCCTGCTTTTTCTGCCTAACATTTCTAATCCACACACACGTACCCAGGAATGTATGAACCTGTTGAGGCTGGATGCCAATACCTAGTAAGGCAAATTCTAGGGAAGCACAATATGATCAGACTTCCAATACAGGAACTTTTTTAGTTATTGTTACCCCATCTAGCATTTTCTATCTAACGCATCACTCCTAAATGTAGTGGATTAAAATAACAAACGTTGATTTTTTTTCCCTCATCCTGTGGGTCAGGCAAGGGTGTTTTTTTAATTTTTTTCTTGGTTTGGGCTATCTAGTATATTTTCATTTGTTTGGTAGTTGGCAGGGCTGTTGGACTGAGGGGTTGCAGCTGGGATGGTTTGTCTCTTTTTGATGGAGTCTAGTAGGTTATCATGGAATACATACACAACAGGATTTTATGAGCACCAAGAGAAGGCAAAATCCAATGGGCAGGTGCTATTCAAGATTCTACTTGTGTCATATTTGTTATAGTTCATGGCTAAGTCTAGAATCAAGAGGTAGGAAAATATATAAATGCACATACAATGTGCAGTTACCTTGCAAAGGACATAAATACAGAATAGGTATGAACTCTTTTGCATGGTAAAGCAGTCTTTTGTCTTCTTCCCCCCTTCTTTTGGATTGGGGTATATAAAGTATATGGAAAATAAACACAGGTGAAATCAGTATTCACTGGATTGCAATCAACCACATTATTTGTGGCAGAAGAAATACTCTCTGATATACTTTGCATAGAGTTCTTTATGCATAAGCCTCTGTTCTCATCCCATAAACAAAATGCAATATTATTCTTCCTTATTTCCCATTAATTCCTACTTTGTCTTTTAAATTATTAACTCTCAAACATTCATCATCATATTCTGAAATAAAATTCCAACAAATGTTATTTTTTCATATCATATACTTATTCATATAATTATATATATATATACTAATTGTTTTATTCTTGAGGTTATTCATGCATATAACAAGTAAAGTTTTAACATATATTTATTTTTCTATTAAGAATATTTTATAGCAAAGTTTTACTCTGAAATCCTACTTATTGGCAGTGGATTTCTGTCCAACAGCAATCTACAGTTTAAATGTAGCAAATTACCATGCTACATGAGAGGATGATACTAAATTTGAAATATAATGAAGTAATACATTTGTTAATTAGCTATATTTAGCCATTCTAAAATTCATATATATTTCAAACCATTAATCTGTACCTGATTAACATGTAAAACTCTGTAAGTCAATTAACAGAATTAGCAAATTCAGGTGGGAATTTAATGCTTGGCTGACTTGATTATTTGTAGCTTATATGTCAGACAACCCTAGAATTTGTGGAGGAGAATGAAATATCAAGTGTTAGGAAGTTTCAAGGATTTGCTATCCCGTACACCCAGTAATGAGTCTTTATATTGAGCAGATGACTTTCCATAATCACCTAGGAATTAAAAAAAAATATGTTTCCTTCCTGCACAAAACATGCATAGACCTTTCTCTTTCATTATATTCTAAAGAATACAGAATAGATACTGACATATCACTTACATTGTATTAGTGAATCTGAACAGTCTAGAAATGAAGATTACCATATACCATATGAAGATTGACATATGTAGGTGGGTATGCCTAGGTTGTTTACAAATACTATGCCATTTTAAATAAGGAACTTGAACAGGCACAGAATTTGGTTTTCATGGGGGATGTTGGAGTCAGTTTCTCACAGGTAAAATGAATGAGTATATATTTCACACATATATTTAAAAGACATATTTGCATTTACACTTCAGTTGTCTAAAATAAGAAGGCTTAAATAACAACAAAACAAACAAAAAAGGCTCAAATAAAAAGCAAATTTGCCAATATATTTTCCAGGGTTTAAGCCCCTCAAGCTACACAAGTGACCCTGCCCCTCTCCTGAGGACCTCTAACTGCAGGTTCCACTCACAGAATACTCTACTGCCCTAACTGCTGGACCCTGTCTCAACCATACAGAGTAAAAAAAAAATCCAACTTCCAGACATGAAATCCCACCAATTTCCACCCTGGAAAGCTCCAGGCTGAAAAGTTCCACACACTTCCCAAGAAGATCTATATAAGCCTTGTATCCTCTTCAGTTGCTACTGCTTGTCACCTGAGCAGGGGCCGTGTCCACCGTCCTGGTTTTTCCCTCCCAATAAATGTCTTATGTAGAATTTGTTCTGTGGTATGACTTTGTATTATTCCTTGGCTCCCAACTGCCAGGATACCTTTCTCTTCAAGTTGTAATGCTGGCATTTGTTTCCGTGACCTGGACAGGCTCTCCTAGTGCCTGAGTGTCTCTTTATGGTCTAAGCTATACTGGGATCCTATCCTTCATCTTCATTCCACCCACAACACACTCACCTTTTGGTGCACCGATATCTCAGCATCCCACCTACCAGCAGCAATTTGTACGCTTCCCCTTTGGTTAGGTATAAATGTTTCCCTGAGTCAGATGAAGTGATCACTGAGTGTCTGGTGCCCCTTTACTCTTGGCGGCAAAGTATGCCCAGCCATGGCCTTTAAGGTTACAGCTGGTGATCTTCACCTGACCTCATCTCCTACCCTTTGAGCTGCAATCCTGCAGCTTCTTTAGGCCAAACCAGGCGACTGTGCCCCTCTTTTTCCACCTTCTTCTTGGAGCTTCCCATAATCCCATAGCTCCTTTAGGCCCTCATGGCCACATCCCCAACCCTTTCTCAGTACATGAAACCCCTCCTCCTAGAATGTGGTTTTCATTCACCCCTATGAAAACCCTGGTTCCAGGTATGGAGTCTCCTGACCCCTATTGAGTGTGGTGATGACCCACCTGGATTGATAGTTAAAAATCTCTATATAGGTAATCTTAAAGAGAACATATGGCTTGTTGCCACCTTAGCTGCTGTTACCCCACTGGAATGGAGGTAGCCAGTGTCTGACAGCCATTTTTCCTAGGGTTGGAAAGGATGGACTTTGCCATGAGACCTCAATCCCATCTTGATAAAAGTGACCACATGTATAAGTCATCCAAGGAAAACAACTCCTCCTAGCTGTGAGACGGGAACAAGATGATTCTGGCACTATTTTCAATCACACCAACAAGCCTCAACCCACAGTCGCTTCTCTTCCTTTCCAACCTCTCTGGCTTCCCTTTCTCCCTTCTCAGTGACAGACTGCCTACCCAGCCAGGGCTGAGGCAGTCCCTGACCAGGACTCTGTATAAAATTACAATACCCCCACAGGGCATCCTTGTAGGAGGAGGGAACGCTTGTTTGTCCCAGCTGCCCAGAACTGAAATAATCACACAGAAACTGTATTAATTAAATCACTGCTTGGCCCATTAGCTCTAGCTTCTTATTAGCTAACTCTTACATCTTAATTTAACCCATCTCCATTAATCTGTGTATCACCACAAGGTTGTAGCCTACCAGCAAAGTTTCAGCATGTCTATCTCCAATGGAGGTGACTCCATGGCGACTCCCTGACACTGCCTTCTTCCTCCCAGCATTCAGTCCAGTTTTCTCCACCTACCTAAGTTCTGCCCTATCAACAGACCAAGGCAGTTTCTTTATTCATTAACCAATAAGAGCAACACATAGACAGAAGGACTTCCCACACCACATCCTTGCTAGGGATCAGTTTGTAACTTGCCTCCTGGCTGGTCACCCTTAAAGAGGCAAATTATGAGAAAATCCAGGAGGTCATCCAGGATAAACATAATATCTCATCTTAATTTCTAGACTGCCTCACGAAGGCCCTCTTACAATATACGAATCTGGATACTGAGACCCCAGATGAAAAACAATTCCTTTTTACCTATTGCTTCTCCCAGAGTTTTTGTGATAGTAGGGTCAAAATTAAATATCTGGAAAAAGGATCCCTGAAAAAGCCTGAAAACAAAATTACCTGATGCTAACAAAGGCCTTTCAACTGGCCATACCAACTTCCCAGGCTCTCTGACCTCCCAAAGCCTAAAAACCTCTGGATCCTTGTTTCAAATGCAGTCAGGAGGGTCACTGGGCCTGTCTGATCCCTTGTCAACCACCCAGACCATGTCCTAGGTACCATCAAGAAGGGCATTGAGGTGTTGACTGCTCCCATGTCCATTGAGGCATAGGAACATCAAACCCAGATGGCCCTGCAGCCAACCTCCTAGATCTGGCCAAGGATTAATGAAGAATCCCAGGCTCCCTTGGCCTGACCACTGCCATCTTCCACTGGGAGCCTCGGGAAGAAATCCAGTATTAGGGCAATATATCTCTCTACTTCTGTACACTGGCGACACTTTCTTAGTCCTGATGGAGTTTTAGGGACCTTCACCTTCTTGTTTCCCTATTATCAGGTTAGGGTGAGAGCTTTACCATCCTCATCAAACCCCACTAAATATGTCACCCAGGCTCAATACCCACTCTCTCTACATAGCTTCAGATGACTCAAACCTCTTATCTCTGACCTCTAAGAACAAAATCTTCTACACCCTTTGAGCTGCCTTCCATGTAGGCATACTCCCTGCAATGCCCTTCGGGACCCCACCACCTGTGCAATCCTTCTTACTAAGACACATGCACTTCTCCAGCTAATTCCTCCTCTATCTGCTCTAACCACTTGTCTCTCTTGGGCTACTTGGTAAGTTGTCACTATGGAGATCCCTACTGTGTTTATTTTTACTAGGAAAGCGAAATAAGCATGCCAAGATACCTTTCTCTTCAGAGCTGTAACACACTGAGTCTTTTATTTTCTCTTTGGCTCAGTTTTCAAATATTGAGAAAATACATAATCATATGTTTATAATAGAAAAAGGGAGTGAGGTGCACCAAGGAAGTGGCAATTTTTTTATTTATTTGTTTTGTTTTTGTTGTTTTCACTTATTGAAACATGTTCTTTTCTCATACAATATAGCCTGATTTCAATTTCCTCTCCCTCTATTCCTCCCAGTCTTTTCCCCACTCCCCTCCCATCTGGATCCATTCCCTTCCTGTCTCTCACTAGAAAAGAACAAGCTGATAAGAGATTACAACAAAGCATAATAAAATAAAAGCAAAACTATCACATCAAGGCTGGACAAGGCAACCCAACAGAAGGAAAATAACAGGAAAAAGCACGAGAATCAGAGATTCACTTGTTCAAAATCTCAGGATTTCCATAAAAATACTAACCTGAAAGCTCTAATATATATATGCAGAGAACCTGCTGCAGACACATGTAAGTCTTATGTGTTGTATTGAGGGGCTCGGGCTGTGTTCCCGGTGCCTGGTTCCCGGCACAGGGCCCCTTGTTCTGTCCCGTCCGGCTCCCGGTGCATACTCGAAATAATTACACGGAAACTGTATTTATTTAAATACTGCCTGGCCCATTAGCTCTAGCGCCTTATTGGCTAACTCTAACATATTATTTTAGCCCATCTCCATTAATGTGTATCGCCACTTGAGTTGTGGCTTACCAGCATGAGTCTAACCAGTGTCCATCTTGTGCTGGAGAAGCATGGCGTCTGCTCCTGGTGTCCCCCATCCCCTTTGGCTCTGACATTCTTTCTGCCTCCTCTTCTGTGGGGTTCCCTGAGTTCTGAGGGGAGGGATTTGATGGAGACAACCCTCTCTCTCTCTCTC
>PVIU01017022.1:0-43157 GCA_004026605.1 Ondatra zibethicus
CTTTGTCTGATGTGGGATCAGTGAAGATCTTCTCCCATTCAGTAGGTTGCCTTTTTGTCTTAATGACTGTGTCTTTTGCTTTAAAGAAGCTTCTCAGTTTCAGGAGGTCCCATTTATTCATTGTTGCTCTTATTGTCTGTGCCCTTGGGGTTTTACATAAGAACTGGTCACCAGTGCCCACGTGCTGCAGGCTACTTCCACCACCATCACCACCATAAGAACCATCATCACCACCACCATCATCACCACCACTACCATCATCATCATCACCACCATCACCACCACCATCATCATAAGAACTGTCATCACCACCACCATCACCATCATCACCACCACCACCATCATCATCATCACCATCATCACCACCACCACCACCATCATCATCACCATCACCACCATCATCACCACCACCACCATCATCATCATCACCATCATCACCACCACCACCACCATCATCATTACCATCATCACCATCACCACCACCACCACCATCATCATCACCACCATCACCACCACCACCATCATCATCATCATCACCACCATCACCACCACCACCACCATCATCATCACCACCATCACCACACCACCATCATCATCATCACCATCATCATCACCACCACCACCATCATCACCATCATCACCACTGCTACCACCACCACCATCACCCTAAGAACTATCATCACCACCACTACCATCACCATCATCATCACCGCTAATAGCTACGAAGTCAATGTATCGAACTACATTCCTTGCAATACTACAGAAAACAAGATGGGCGATCTCTCCTATCATCTTACCTGTCGCTCGGTGTAAAAATAAGGGAGAAAGAGGCTGGGGGGAGTTTGTTAACCTCTATAACTGAGGCATCTGCATTATAATAAACTCAGCAGGTAATACATAATAAGCATTTGAAAATAATAATGGCGAGTTTAGTTTTCTTCTTTTTAAGGTGGTGGACAACAAAAGCAGGACCTCGCAGATAGGAGGCAAATGCCCTAGCACTGAGCGACCCCTACACCCTTTCTTTATATCTTGAGACAGGGTCTCATTAAGTTGTCCAGACTGGCTGTAAACTCACTTTGATGCTCAGATACAACCTCAAACTTTCCATCCTCTTGCTTCAGCTGCCTGAGTAGTTGGGTGGGGCTATGGGCCAGACTGATGAGTTTCTTCTGGACTAAGTTTATGTAAAATCACTAAAAAACATGCTCACCTAGAAGATGGTGTTTCTGTCACCTTAGGTTACTCAGGCCCAGCCACGAAACACAGTTGTGTTCATGACAGATCTTGAACTCACTTTCCTTAGGTTGAAAGGAAAAATGATATTTGATGGAAAATATCTTGGGGATTCATCCTTTTTTTTTTGTTATACCAAGAGCTCAGTCTGTCCTAAAATCATTTCATCTAGTTAAAGATGAAAATCTGTTAGTCAGTGTGAAAGAGCAGCACTTAACAATGCTGCTTTTATTCTTAAAAATGGAAAGACATCCTCCCTCTAATATACCCGTGCTCATAGTGTATAAGGTTATCCTTCTTGAGGCCGGGGAGTTAGCTCAGCACTGAAGAGGACCAGGATCAGGTTCCCAGCACCCACATAGCCCCCATGAAGGTCTGGAATCCCAGTTCTGGGGCACCTGTCTCCCTCTCTGGGCATTCATGGGTTCTGTGTGCATGTGGTATATAGACTTACATTCAGGCAAAATATTTACAGAAATAAAAATAAAACAATAAATCTTAAAAGTATTGTTTTTACCCTAAATTTTGTCTATAAATGTATCTTTTATCTATCTTCCTTTTAAGTAATAATCTTAGCAGTCTTATGTCTCTGTATATCAAGTCCATTTTTGTTTTTCTCCACAGTTTATTGTAACAAGTCACCATTTAGGGAAGTGGTCTTTCCATAAACTATTGTTTAAACACTGGCATAAAATATTGGTGATATATGTTGCCATCTAGGTAACAAAAGCAGAACTTGAATGGAAATACTTTAAAAGTTTTTAAGCATGCTTTGATCTGTAGCTATAATGAGAAAGTAATAAGGCTTAATACAGGAAAATGGCCAAGTTTATTAATGCTAACACAAGATGCAGAGAATCTTCCTTGAACTGCAGGAGATCATAATAATAAGCCAATCTAAACCATTCGTTTACCAAATCAGTGTCAGAGAGATCAGTGATTCAAATGTATTCAAATATCAGGCGCATAGGGCTGTAACCTAAACTGACACAGAAAAGGGGTTTTGAAAACATCTCCGAAGTAATGGAGACATGAATTACACCTTTCATGTGGGCTGGCGTGGTGTTATGGTCTGCCTTGCTGGTGGCCATCACCTACTTTATTCAACTATAGAGTCTTAAAAATGACATCAGTTTCTGCTTCTTCAGTTTGTCCAGGTTCTCTCAGACCACTGATAATGTTGGCATTCTCCACGCTGAATGTGGCCCCTCTTCTAGAGCTATGGAAGACCAAAAGGACCGAACACCTGAAAACCACTTTAATTCTAGAAAGAATTCTGTTCTTTCAGTATGCAAGTCTCTGACACCACATGATTTGGGGGAACTTCAGGAAAATTTTGGCTCTATGTAATTTTCACTTCATCTGCTGACTACAGAACTGATTTTTAGACTGAGAAATGACTCTGAAGTCTGTCTGACAGAATGTTAGCAAGAGATAATCTGTGGCTCCTGCACAGAATACAGCTTACTCAATCTGGAGATAATTTGTAAGGTGGAAGAAGCGGTTTCACGAATAGAACCATGACCTACTTATCACATTGCATTGGCAAGAGCCAAAGACAGCTACCCCAAGAAAGATGCTGGCATCACGCTCTGAGTTACCTTAGCAGCCAGCTCTCTGGAGGTGGGTCTCTCCTCACGCAGGAGGGACAGCAAGACCCCATAGGTCCTCTCTGTGCAGAAATGCCGCTTCCCATACAGCTCATATCCAGCTAGGAAAGCTGTCTGCAACTCGCCTAAGCAACAGCCCCTCACCCCTGCATCTCCACAGTTCCCTGTCTTTCTTCACAATAGAGTAAGAGGGAGCGTGCTGAGCACAGCACAATGTGCTGTCTCTCTCTACCCCTGGTACCCCTGACCCCGTCTCTGGCCCGATGAGGATCTGGGTTAGTGTACCTCATACAGCTGCCGCTGCAGGAGTTTTCCCTGCCTGCTGGCTACCACCCAGGGTCACTGTACCACTATTACAATATTTGCCTGTGTTCACCTTCTGCAAAAGGACCTAAATGAGGGCTTCGTTTAATTTCATTAAAAAATGCTTAAACTCAAACAAACAGCAACGTGGCTATGCATACTCTTCTTTGACAAGTAACGTGTGGTGCTCAACCCCAAATGATGCAACTTGACACAACTCCTCAACTCGAGGCTCAGGGAAAACCTCAGAAGAGGGAGCAGGAAAGTCCTGAAAGAACCCGACCAGGATGCCTGCTGAGATAGTTGTCTATCTATTCCGTGCTTGGGAAAGGGGAACCGCAGCCATGGAATTCAACGGTACGGCTGCGTAAACAAGACCTGGGTAATGACACCCGCGGCTGAGATGCCAGCATGACCGGGGAAAATTTCCCAAGGCCCCATTCCTGGATGAGGAGCTACAGCTGGTGATGGCTACTAAAGGGGAAAACCGGTTTTCTCCAGAGAACTCCCTGACAGGTCCCATCCCAGGTAGTCAGCCTTAAATGCATGCACATATGAGCAACACTGAATAGACAGTTATGCTTTACTACTATATATTTACATAATAACAGTACATATCATATATTACTACATATACATACATACATATATGCAAAAATAATAATAAAAAAGTGGTCATGAACTTGAGAGGGAGGGAAAGGCCATAGGAGGAGTTGGAGGAGAAGAGTAGGTATAGAAATGATGCAAATAGCCGGGCGGTGGTGGTGCACGCCTTTAATCCCAGCACTCGGGAGGCAGAGGCAGGCGGATCTCTGTGAGTTCGAGACCAGCCTGGTCTACAAGAGCTAGTTCCAGGACAGGCTCCAAAGTTACAGAGAAACCCTGTCTCGAAAAACCAAAAAAAAAATGCATAAAATTCCCAAAAAACTTAAAAATAGTCTCGGAGAAAAACTGATGTAGCGATATTTCCTTTTCTTTTGCTATTGAGGTGACATCTACTAAAATTATGAAAGTTATTTGTGGAAAAATACCATTTGTGTTCTTCACTAAGCTATGGACAGCTCTCTCAGAAGGCGTGAATCCTTGCCTTCTTCAGGCTGAAGGAACTGATCCACAAAACCATAAAATCCACATGGGTCAAGCAGGGAGAGTGAAAAGGAAAGTGCTTAGCACAGAAGGAAGGAAAGAAGGTAGGAAGGGAAGAGGGAAAGAAGGAAGGAGAAGCAACTAATTATAGAATGGGTGTGTTTTCACATGGAGACACTGTGCCTTTCTAGTATATACCCACAGAAAGCATATGTAATCATTTCTATTCTGGGAGTGCCTCTTGTCTAACTCAAAAGCTTTTTGCTCCAGGGTCATTCACTAACTACAAGAAAGCACTTTGTAAAGTAGAAAACTTGGGCACTATCTAAAGCAGCTGTTTTATTGGGGCCTGTCTTGTTCTACGCGGCTTAGCTCAGTCTTACTGGCTATATGCCCTTGGAGACCTCAGAGATTTGGTTCCTCATTTGTAAACATGGTGATTGGCACCTGGGTAACTAATGTGGAAGCATGCGGAACGCTAAGCTGGTGTCTTTCAGAAGCTGTTTCTAGTATTAGCACCACAGACGCCCAGCTCCATAGGATGACATGCATGCTAGTAATTAGGCACTGTAATTTCCCTGTGTAGGTCACTGGAACCTGCAGCCTTACTCTCATGCAGTCCTTCCACATCAGTATCACGTGACTTATGAAAGTTCCACCAACGCTAAAAATATGCTATTGTTATTTGTGCCTTTCCGGCCATGACAGTAAGTTACTTGTTTCTTTACAAATCAAAATCTCCCATAGAACTGTTCACTTTGTGTGTTATATTGTATTCATGAAATTACTGGAAAACCAAGTATTACCAAAAGAAGAACACACACACACACACACAAATTATTCTTAGTGATATAAGGCTAAACAAAAAACAACATTTTAGACACTTATGACAAATTGTGCTACATGCTAACTCTGGAAGGAAAATGCCTAGGTTCAATTTATGACCTAGTGTTTCAGCCTTGTAAGAGCATCTGTGCATTGGTTTCTTGTTCTATGAAGTGGGATAATGACCAGACCCCACAGGTCTTGGGGGAGGAAGAAATCAGCTTGGTCACCTACAAAGGCTGAGTGCTTATGGTATGAGCGATAAATACTCCTCCCTCCTCACTGCTCATCCTCTATTCTTTCTCTCCATCCTTCCTTCTTTGCTCCAGTCTGTCTCCCCAAGATCCCACATGCCAAGTAACTAACTGTGCAGCGCATACATGTGAGAAACAGTAACCAAGAGGTTCAGGAACTGGTAACACAATTCAGAGTACACTTGAGACGCTGAAGCCTTTTCTCAGCATCACGTCTGATCTGCATCGTCAGTTACATTAATTTATACATTGGGGAAAACGTTTATTTCTTGACTATGTATTTAAAAGCACCAAAGATATTCTTGATATTTAAGAGGTGAATAAAGGTGAAACAGTACTGTCCAGTATCTAGACAATTAGAAACTGAAACAGTACCGTCCAGTATCCAGACAATTAGAAACTGAAACAGTACTGACCAGTATCCAGACAATTAGAAACTGAAACAGTACTGTCCAGTATCTAGACAATTAGAAAGTGAAACAGTACTGTTCACTTTCAGACAATTAGAAGGCAAGATTTTTAAGCATATTCTTTGCTTATTTCTAACGTTGCATGTTTTACATGTGTACTTTAAAGAAAAGCTTTAAGCTAGGAGATTTTTTTCCCCTTGGAAAATCTAGAAAATGACTCAGGAGAGCAACGTTCATATGATGGGATTTTCAGATAAAATCCTCTCAAGTCACTTCCCAAGTCGCTACATCATGACAAATGCTCACCAGTAAGTGGGCTCACTTCCCTCTAACACTCAGCTCTCCACTGACAATATCATCAGCCCTTTCGGCAACTGCACACAAGCAGTGTCTTAGAGCAGCAGATGTGTGTGTGACATCATGTGAAAAGCTTTTCAGACCTTTGCATGAAAATCACATCTGTCAGTCCCCGCGACGATTTTAAATGTCGTTCTATGCCTGACTTCTCTTTCTGTGCCAGGGGAGGCAGCCTGCAGGAAAGCTGCCCCAGGAAACTGTGTCTTCTGGATTAGCTACTTAAGCAAATTGTGTAACTGCCATTAAAACCAGAATGTACCCAGCAGACATTATTTCACAAAAGAGGCGAGAAATCCACGTTTGTACAAAAGTCACAGCTGTTCAGTGTCACGGTTTGCACTTTTTGCATTAATTTTTTCCCTTCCTTTATGAACAGTGACAATTACATTTCTAGTTAGCAGCTCCAGGACTTTCTAATACGCTGGTAAGTGTGGCACTAGCGTGGATTTGGTGTCTATCAGGAAAACCTGGCCTTACTTCTTTTGGCTGGCATTTAGAATAGAGCTCAGTCTACTGTCTGACTTGCAGATGACATGAGACGTGATGCTGAGTAGGGCCCGCTGTACCACACAGTCCTATGTGCTGTGAACAAGTGCCCCACACTCCCTGACCTGGCCCCACGATGCCAGGGGCTTTTTCTTTTGGTTTGGGTCTTGTTTCCAGTTTCTATATTGCTTGGGAACCCTCTTCACAGTATCGGGCATGGACTTCACAGTGTCAGGCTCACAATGCTCATTTCACAGGGCTGGGTAGGGAGTATGGCCTTCTAGCTTTGAGCATCTTGCTGTGGAATTGTTCTAGATCTAGAGGGAAGTCATCACGTTCTTTCAGGAGTCCCATCTTCCTAGGGTTGAGACTCAAAGGCTTGTATGGGATAGTATGGGTTGTATGTGCGAAATTTATGAGAGGCGTTATTCGCAAAAATCTGGAGTCTGGGCGCTACATCCGAACTGCCTCTGCCCACATTTTAGCCCCAGGGTCAGTGGTGTGTGCTTCCTAGGGAGTCAGCTTCTTTCAGAAGGGTTTCCCCAGCTATGAACTGGAGGCCATTTGGTTTGTCATCACCGCAGAGGGTGGTAAGTGTGGTAGAGGAACCCAGTTCATGGTACACACAGTGTATGGAGCAGATAGTAATTATTCTGATGGGATGATAATGATAATGAGGAGGAGGACCTCTTCCTCCTGGCTCTTGGATATAGTATACCCACAATATTCAAAAATGAAATTACTCAGGACAAAATTATACCATACTGGGTAAGTATAGAAGTTAAAACCGGTGTAGTGTAGGCTTTGCAGCATCCTAGCTGTGCAAACATCCTTTGCTATTGATTGTTGGAATTCCTTTCTGCCTGGCCACGTTGTTTGGCAGGAACAGGTGTGTAAATACAGCGGGGCTAAATGCCCAGCACTGGTCTCAACTTGCCATTCCTGGTGAGGGCAGAGTCCACTGTGTAGCTTCTACCCTGAGCTGTTGCTGGTCTGGATGAAGAGTCACTGACTGCTCAGGTGTCCGTGCCTCTAGTGTCTAGGGATGTGGGTTGTGTTTTTAACTTAAACAACTGGACAAGGCAGATGCTCTTTATTACTTTGTAACTAGTACTTATAACTGCATAAATGGATGTATGATTAGTCATAAAAAGTGGGAATGCTATGAAGAATCACTCCCCGCTGCCACCAATGCCGTTAGTAGCATTAGTGAGCCAATATTTTCTTGGGCATAAATTTACAAAGATTTATATAGATAACTTTGTCTTTATTAATTTTGTTTTTGATATTATAATTTAATTACAACATTTCTCTCTTTCCTTTCCCCAAACCCCTTTGTATGGCCCTCCTTACTCTTTTCAAATTCTTGACTCCTTGCTTCACTTATTGCTATTACAAGCGGATATGTACACTCCTAAATATAAACAGCTCAGTCTGTATACTGTTCCTTGTACACGTGTTTTCATGGCTGACCATGTGATAACCCTGCTTTTAAAAATTAATTAACTCCACAATTGTAAAAATGCTCACAGTAATTTATCTCTGTAATTGTGAATGGAGTATTAATGTAAGGAGTGTGGTTGTGTAGACTGGACCTAGAACCATGAACATGCTCGGCAAACCCTCTAGCACGGGATGAAAGCTCACAATGGTATATTTTATTATTTACAGCTATACTAGAAAAGTCGGTAAGTTAACTTAGACTAGAAATGTACTACTTTTCTACATAAAATACTACAAGAAGGTATGCCACATCCCCACTCCATAGCTATCTCAGAATATGCACCAAAAGTGTCACCTGGCCTCTGTTTGTATTTCTGTTTGGTAAGTTTCAGGATCAGCACTGATTTCAGAGCCAATATATCTCTGTGCCAACGGCAGCACAGTGAAAATGATACACAGTTGAAAAAAATCATGTAAATAGATATACTCTAATAAAAATATATGACAAATTCTCCGTTTTGATGAAGACATTTCTTCAGGCAGCACACACAATACACACACACACTTCTCTTTCATATATATATCATATGATAAGATATATATATATAATAACCTGAGATATTAAAATATATTGATGAATTTTTCAGAAAATATTTTTCTAAAATTTTTTTTCAGAAAATATTTGATTATTTTCTCCTTAATGTTAACTGCATATTTAGATGAGCTGCTTATTTGTCTCGATTTTCTGCTTGGCCAGACATATCTAGTAACTTGTGTTGGTAGACTCTCTGGAGTCGGGTAATAACAAGGCTTTGGAAAACAGTACAGCTCGTTCTGCCCGAGCAAAGTTCAGCTACTTTGACTCACTAGCTGACCTGAACTCACTTGAAAACTAGAGTTACCAGACTCATTTTTGTGACACTGGGCTAACATGATAGGTTTTTAACCATGGCTGTGATAAATGGAAGATGAGAAATAGAAGAACATAACTTAATTAAAAACCAGCAAGAAGCAATTCATAGGAAAAACTTAACAGAGTTTCTTTTTAGGGTTGTAGTCCTATGCAAGTCAATGGCTGACTGCTAAAGTCGTCTACCCTCTGCGGCCTTCCCATGAGGATCAGCAATGGCTGACTCTTAGTCCACCCTCTGCGGGTCTGCCCATGAGGATCAGGTAGGTAGAAACAGCTTTCTGATGTGTGGGTGCTTATCGTATTCTTGATAAATGATTAGGGCAAGGAAAGGGGTCTTAGTTAAATGCTGTCTGCACACTGGAAATTAGTGGGGTTTTTTTTGTTTTGTTTTTTTTTTTTTTTCGAGACTGGGTTTCTCTGTAACTTTGGAGCCTGTCCTGGAACTAGCTCTTGTAGACCCAGGCTGGCCTCGAACTCACAGAGATCCACCTGCCTCTGCCTCCTGAGTGCTGGGATTAAAGGTGTGCACCACCACTGCCTGGCGATGAGATCTTTGATACTTAATAATTTTAACCTTCTATGTTTTTTATGAAGAATTAATACATTCATTTAGTGACATCATGGCATTTAAAATTAGTTTTAAAGCTCATGAAGATAGATACGAAGAAACAATGTGAAGAGTTAGAAGAAGGCAGGGATCAGCAAAGTCGGAGTTGCACACTGGGCCTGGCCTGTGTCCTTGCCTTTGCAGATAACACATTGTGGCAGAACCCCTTGCATGTGAAGATGACAGCAGTGGTTGCCTGTCCACTAGAAAAGAAGAAACTGTGCAAATCCCCGAACATTTGTTACCTGGATCGCTATGCAGTTTGCCAGCACTGGGACTAAGGAGAGGATTGGTGTTCATTGATGTCATGGGGCAATGTATTAAAGAGAGATGGCGTGTCACACATCTTAGTCCTGTGTCGTTGCATGGAAACACTCTTGACTTCAGATGCTACGTGCCGAGGCATGCTGTGGCTTGATTAGTGAATTAAGACAATTTAGGAGGGGGTGAGTATAGAGAACGGTGGTAGAGTATTTTCCTAGATGTGAAAATCCATAGGTTTGATCCTGAGTATGGCAAACAGACACAAACAAGCATTCAAGCTAGGACTTAGTATACTCAGTATACTGTTAGATTTATTAGGGATAAAGTTTTATTACTATTAAAACAAGTATCTTCATCTATTATTAGTTTAATAGGACTCAGAGTTGCGAGTATTTACAAATGATATTCTCCCTCTCTCTTTCAGCCTATCTCTCTTCTTTGCAATCAGGCATAACTATGCATTTATCTTACCTTTTATATCAATTGAGTGTCCACACACTAGAGGGTAAACACTATATTAAAAGACTGATTATAGTAAATGACCTGAATTCACCTTGGCCAGGAGTATGTAATGACGGACTGGGGAGCCGAACTCGGGGCTTCTCCAGAGGAGCATGGACAGGGTCAAAGTAATTGAGACAAGTGCTCATGCAGGATAAGCTCGGGGCAGTGGAGTTCACAGGAATCGCTCATCTGAATACCTGCAGCACCAAGAAGGGCTTGACACCTAACCAAAGCCAGTAACTGCTTGGATGCTATCACAAAGCAGTTTAGTAAGAAGCCATTAATAGATGATCCTTGGCATCCTCATTATCACTGTACATGGATTATGATGAGAAGAAAAAGAATTCAGTCTTGATAAACACTATGAAAGTCATTGGCTTTGCAAACACTGAATTTCTAAGACAGTATTGCATATAGGCTTGGCAGTTCTCCCAA
The DNA here is from genome assembly GCA_004026605.1 of Ondatra zibethicus. Lineage (NCBI taxonomy): Eukaryota > Metazoa > Chordata > Mammalia > Rodentia > Cricetidae > Ondatra > Ondatra zibethicus. Next base: position 10,734 of record PVIU01017022.1, read on the forward strand.
TTAACATTACAAATACCATGTGATGAATAAGAGTTAGCCATTCTCTATCGAAAGAGAATGTAATTGAAAGTAAATTACACAATTAATGTTAGAGAATTATGAATATCATTCTATTTTCTTAAGAAAAATATATGTGTGATAAGTTCATCATTGGTAGAGTCTCTAGTCTGAGTTAAACAATTTGTAGATGGAGATAGTTCATACTATGACTAGAATGAGATGCAGCAACCAATATGGAGCATAAAAGTCCAGTGTACTGAAAGAACATTGCAGATATACTGTGGGGTTCTACAAATGAGAAAGCGCCCAAACCTTTTCTTTTCCTTCAGTGGGAAGGCATGCTGGATTCAGTTAACTGAGTTTGAAATCTGGTATAGTAGAACATCTCTTTGCACAAGCAGGCAGCTCCCAACATTTTGATTTCAAAATGAAAGGCATTCACTTAAGTGTCTTTAATTATCACTCATTCAGAGGACAGTGTGGAACACACTTCTTGAATTGATGTTTCAGAACCATGAGTCAAAGAAAAGGAATGGCCCATCAGCCAGCTGCAGAATCAAGAAGTAGCTAGCCATGCCCCCAGAGTCTCTGCAGATAGTTCGGAGTTAGATGAAAAGGGAATTGAAGGGGCTGTTAGCCACGCATGCTCAATAAATAAAATGCTAACACAATCTCACGACACATTAGTACAGGTTAATATCACGCTTAGAGACTTACTCAACATAGTAAGTGCCATATATGGGATCATCGATTTTTTCCCAGCCATATGGAAGCTCTGAAAAATAAAAAGTTATTTCTTTCAGTAAGTAAAGAATAGATATCACAATTTTCTAATAAAAAGTAATATAATTTCATTGTTTATAGATTAAAAATATGGTCTTCCAAACATAATAAAATAAATAACCAATAGGGGTTATCCCAAATTTTCAGACACACTGTGGGAGCTGTAAATAGCACTGACTTGCAAACTGGCAGTTAAACTCGAATCGCCCTCCCCTACAGATTTCCTGCTGGGTTTGGCTGTTTGCTCCTGCCAAGTCATCAGACTGGCACCTCATCTGTAGCTCGGTACAGAAGGCAAACCGCTTTTCTCAGAGAGGCCGCTCTCTTATTTATTTGTGTTGTGAAAGGAGCATTTTGGAATAAACACCATATTTTCAAAATACATTTCCGAGGATAGAAAATTGTGGTGACTGAAACAAGGATGTTGCACATTCTCAGTTGATGAAGCAGCAGCAGGCCATGCCATTGCCGCCACACGGGTCCGAATTTCTCAGTTGACAGGGGTAGCAGTGGGCTGGGCAGTGCCATTCCTACCACACAGGTCAGAACTTCTCAACTAACTGGGGTAGCAGAGGGCTGGGCTGTCCCATTCCCGCCACAGGGGTCAGAATTTGGATATTGCCAGGATTCTTATTGGATACAGTGATTTATTTATTTAAAAAAATTGTCTAAAATTTCCAATGTACTTTTCTTGAAAATATTTCTAATTCTCTAAGCTTAATTTTAGTACATGCACATTGAGAATATCAATAGCATTATAATTCTTGTTACTGTCACAAACATGCTGTTTAAAACAAAGGCTTTACTGTCTAATTCTGTTTTCTACATTCCCTGAGGCTTCGTAAGAAAGTCTGACAAACATAAAGAATATTTAATTTTCCTTTCTAAACACTAATTCTATATATGTAACTTGAAAGCTAATTTATGCACTTGCATGCCTATATATAGTACATTAAGAGACATTTAACAGTGTTATTGTAGTAACATATATTGTGATGAACCAAGCAAAGTTACTGGAAAAAATAGAATTATGGGTAATCTTGCCACACAGAAATAACCACGGTGAATATTTTGTATTTTGTTGAGCATATTTCAAATCATTTTCTATGCTTATGGGCTAATTTTTAATTAAAGCACTTATTATTATATAGCTTGATATATTATTTGACAAAGTATCAATGGTATGAACATAATTGCAGGATTTAAATATCACAGAATAGCAGTTTGCAGCCATCTACTATTGACCGTGGTGAATGTTCTATAATATGCACCATCTGGGCATGACACACTACAAACTAAGCCCTCTTTTGCTTTTCTATTGAATATATTAGCAATGATAAATTGTTGGAGGCAGAATGTTGGATTAGAGGATTTGTGCTCCTTTGTGTTTATTTTATTTTTTGAAATTAAAATATAATTCCATCATTTCTGTTATCCCCTCTTCCCTCCCATCCCTCTCACATAGACTCACCTTCTCTCTCACAGTCCTTGCCTCTGGCCCCTGTTTTCACAGTGGTGTTACATAGATAACAAACTGCTTAGTCCATATAATGTTACCTGTGCACCTCCTGCACCAGAGGCTCAGAGAATATTGTGGGAATCGGGGCAGAAAAATCACAAGAGACAGAGGAGTGAAAAGTCTGCTGTAACATTGTGTCTCCTAGAAATATCGGGGGAACTTACACTTGTGAAGTCCCAATAACATGACTGCCTAAACAAGACGTGAGCAAGAATGACATCAAAAGACATGCCAGCATGGAGGGAGAGTCTCGTGATCACCAGTCCTAGATGACAAGGTACAGGAACCCAAGGAACCCTGAAAGCAGGAGAAACGGTCTTCCCCCAGGGATGAGCGCTCAAGCTGGTTATCCAAAGCGACTGGGTAGCCCCTTTTTTGGTTTTGGATGTTGCTAGCTTGCCATCTTCCTATTTACAGGAGTACAGATTCATAGTCTCATTGGGAACATATGAATGATGATTGTACCATTACATTGATTATAGTCTCATGATTTCTCACTCCCAACTCTTAGGGATCTATAGATTTCAGAATTCAAACTTTGTGTGGGTTTAGAAGGCTGACCCGATGCAGTTACTCTCTTCTGTTTCATAACATTTCAAGTAGAGTTTCAAGTCAGTGCATGAGGAGTCTACAGCCAAATGTGATCCGCACGGAAAGGGAAGATAGAGGATTAACAAGACAGAGGTTTTCATCAAGTGCCCAAAGCTAATGGAGACTTTGCCTATTAAAAACTCTTCCCTTGATGATACTTACCCAGTGTCTTTTAGCAGCAATAAAGCAGAAGAATAAAGGCAGGGCAGAATGGTACCGTGGGCATTTGCTACTTATGAGCCTCAATGCATGAATCCACATTTCTAACGCATGGAGAAGCAGTTCATGATCAAATTTTCAAGCCATCTTTCATCCCGTAGCCCATCCCCTTTCACTTATTTCTTATCTCTGGCTCTTTTGCAGGTTAAGTTACTTGTTCTAACTGGAGCCTGTGGTGAAGGCCATTGGTTATCTCTGTCAGATTTACAATGGAAAAGGTCTTGGGGACAATAGGCTATATATGTTTTCGCTTGCCACCTTGATTTCTCAGAATTCAGAAAGAATCCATTTTGCTCTTCCTAAGATGTTGATTTGTTTATTTGTTTCATATTGTCAAAGAAAGTTATTTAAGAATTCATGATAAAACAAAATTTTGTTATAAATATATATACATTAAAATCACCTATTAGTGATTTTGGCTCATACTTTGGGATGGAATATTACAGCATAACCAATTCCCTATTGCAAAGAACCATCCCTGGCTTCATTTAAAATACTGTCAGAGTTGACAGATATATAAAAGCATATATGTAATGATAACAAATACATTCATTGCTTCACTTGTGAAGGTAGTAGACAGGTATAAAATATTTCACCACCAATGTTTAAAAAATAAGTGTACGTGTATACTAATATATTAATGTGTTTGTGTATATATATGTGTGTGTGTGTGTGTGTGTGTGTGTGTGTGTATGACACGGAACAAGCCAGAGTGTTGTGATGTTTTAATCTCTATACATTTTGTACAATGTTTCAGACTAAGCCTATCTACATCTCCAAATATTTGCCATTTATTGTGGTGAAATGTTCAAAATCTTCTCGCTTTAAAAAATACTGGGTAAAGGATTACCAAGTATGGTCCCTCTACTATGGAACAGCACAGCAGAAATCTTGAGTTTTCAAAAGGCACCGTGGTTGTCATTGACAGAGCTTTTGTTTTTGAAAGAGTGAGAATGATCTGAGCTAGGATGTTAATGAACAGTTACAACACACACATCTAAAAAGAAGCAAAATTTAGATTACGGCTAAAGAGCACACATCTAGATGGTGGAAAGTTAAGAATTACTTTTCATTGTAAAAAAAAAACAAGTTATTTAAAGTTGAATAGGCTCAAAAAACCAATTATGTCCTCCTAAATTAAGCTAACAAATCAGAAAAGGAATTTCTAATAGTGCACTATTTACCCAGCCAGGAAAGCATGCACTCTGGAGCTCCTGGGCCCTGAACCATTTAGAACACTGTATTCAGCAGCACCTGACAGTTCTGGAGATGATTAAGGTCACATTGACAAAAGAGCACAGATTACACAAAGCAGAAAAATAAACACTTGCGGTCAGCAAGGTTAATGCAGAATTAAGAACTGTTTTAATTGAGATTTCCTTCAAGCCATGAAATCATGATGCAAACTTGGTGATTAGATGTTTCAACCCTGCAAAATTTGTATGTGTGTCTAAGTTCGTCTGTAGTTAGTCATCAACTTTTTAAGTGGGAACAGAATCGGAAGGGTATATGGCATTCATTCTTGTGGGGGGGAACAGAATCGGAAGATCACACGGGCATCCCTTCCTCTATGAGTGCTGCTAATCACTTCTTTTTTTCTTTATTTTTCTTTAACTTAAAATTCGTTTTATTACATTTGGAGACTTTTTTCCCCATATCACCAATAGATATTTCATTAATTTATATTTTATTTAAGTTTTCTTATATATGTTTTGATCATAATTTCCCTCCCTCAACTTCTTCCAGATCTCCCTCACCTCCCTACACATTTGACTTCACGTTTCCTCTCTCCCTCCCCCATTCCTTCTCTCTATGGTTTGGGAGAATTGTTTGCATTCTGTCAATCATGTTTTAAATAAATGCTGATTGGCCATTAGCCAGTCAGGAAGTATAAGCAGGAAAACCAGACAGGAAGTAGAGGTGGGCAATGAGAACAGGAGTATTCTGGGAAGAAGGAAGTTCTTTCCCAGTCCTGCCCAGACCACCAAGAAGCAGGATGTGACCTGCCCCGCTGAAAAAGGTACTGAGCCATGTGGCTAACATAGATAAGGATAAAGGGTTAATATAAGCTACAAGAGCTAATAAGAAACCTGAGCTAATGGGCCAATAAGTTTGTAATCTTCTGGATACCTCTGTGTGATTTTCTTTGGGACTAAACAGCTGTGGGAACTGGGCAGGACAGAAACCCCGACAAGCAGGCCCTTTGTGTTACATCTCTATCTCTCTCAAACCAAACTGCTTTGTCCCATTTTTTTTAATGTTTTAGGTCCATTTTAATTACAGAGAATAGAAACATCTATGCTAGAGCAAAACCAACCAAAACAAACAAACAAACAAAAAAACCCCCAGCTTTTGGGTTACATAGATGCGTATATTTATAGACAGTTCAAAGACAGCCTACCTTATGGGAATGAGGTATGTATATGCGAACTGTGTGGAACATATTTCAGGGTTTCTTAGGAAAGATCCTCTTTGTCTGTCTTGCACCATGTTCTTTTGAGCTGTGGTTCAACTTCATGCAATCTGCATATAATCCTATCTTCCCCTGTCTCACTGGCCATTTCTGCTTCCTCATCTTGAGTTGTTTCTGACTTTGTTCACCACCTACCTAGCTCCTGATGGCTTTGGTATGGCTGTTGCCATTTGGTCTCTTTCTAAATCTGTATTTGATGTTCCTAAAGAAGTGATTCATCTGGTTGATTTTTTTTTCAAAACAGACTCAAATTACTTGACTGACTCTTCAGTCAGTAATTTGATACCATAAACCAAGGAGGATACAATATGACCTCTGTAATTTTTTTCCCTAAATTGAATAAGTTCACTTGGATCATAAGAAGAAAACAAGCAATAGCAAATAGAGGGATACTATACAAAGCCACAAGCCAGTGTTGTTCAAAAGTGTGTGGGTCATCTAAAGGAAAGGCAGACTGAGGCACTGTCCAGAGTAGAAGACCTCAAGGACATGATTAATAAAAGAATTTTGTAATATGGGTTGGATCTTGGACAAGAAGAAGGACAACTGACAAGATTCAAACGAAGCCTTTAGATTAGTTTAATAGTCTGCCTGTTATTTTATGCTTTCAGTAACTGTACTTGGAAATTACAAATTACTTGGTATTAGGGAAAGTGGGAAGGACTATACCCCATTTTTAATCTAATTTTTAAAAACTAGTTATTATTCCACCATTCCTAAGAAGAATTTGCTACTGTTGATTCTCCTTCCATGTCACCCTAACCCTTGACCCAGCTCTCCCCAGTTTTCTTTCTGTTTCCATATCAAATGTGTCCTTTTTATCTTTTTTGAAATTTGTAGTTTCCAGTAAGGGAAACACTGGAAAAAGATATTTCATTTATTCTCACTACTGATGATATGACATCTGCTTAGCAATGTGCTATCAGGTGCTTAACTCATGGGATATATTTGGATGGATAATATCAGATTTTCTCCAGTACTTGATGTTAAATCTAGGGCCTCACACATGCTAGGGGAGATATCTACCACTGAGCTCACGGGTCCAGCCCTAGCATTCAGTGTTTAAATAAAATGAGACTGTGGGTTGTTTAGATTTATATTCTTTTTATATACTGTGTTTTTCAACAGGCAATTTGAAGAATGTGAATTAATTTTGTTATTTCATCTTTTAAAAATTCTATTGCCCCATGCTCTTCTTTAGTAGAAAAATATTAATACAACAACCTTATGTTGCTTGTAGAAGACTCAGGCTTAAGAGCAGGAATGCAAAATCGAGATTGACAGCTGAGCCTTCCCTGTGAGGCAGATTGGTATGGCTGGGCGATGATAATTCATGAAGGGTATGTGGAGGTCCACTATGGTGGGCAGCTAGTGTCTCCTCCAAAGCCAAGAAGGCAAGCGGACTGGAAATAAGATATTGGATACTAGAACAGGGATCAGAATGAGGTTCGTCTCCTTCAACCCTATATTGTTGCCATTGATTTAGTTTCTTTTTTTTTAATATTGTTTTTCAAATTGAAGATCTTGTTAGATTGCATTTTAGAGGTACAATGCTATAGTAAGAAAGAAGAAATTGGAATTCTTCGGTTGCGTAATATGACATACAGGCCATGCTTCTATTAAAAGACTTGGCCTTCAATATTTCATGTTTTTGAGTATACAAATTAGAAACTATAATGACACTCTCCTGAAAAACCCTCATGCCGGAAGTTCTAAATAATACCTTGCTTAGGGATGGACCACATGCATGTGGCGGTGACCCCACAGGATTACGTCACTGACTGTGGGGTGTGTGTTGTTGCTTCTGTCACTGTGATAGGCATGACGATGGAGTTCCTGAGGCACTCGTCTACCGGAATAAACCCTACTATTCAGTGATATCTGACTATAAATTAGTTTCTTAGAATATTTTACCAAATCTGAAAAGAAATACGTATGATTTCCTTGGCAAGTATTAGTGTATTAGCAATTATGGATGCGGTGATATTGTGGGTACTCACTCCCTTCAACCTGGCAGAAAAAAAGCTGTCAAATACAGCTGTGCAATTCTGCGATGCTAACAAGTCTGACAGACCTCCCTGAGATGGTGACCATCAATGACAGCGGGAAAGTGTAGCACAATAAAGATTCTGTCTGGTAAAGGTTTAGATGTGGCCATATTTGGCGAAAGTGTGCATGCTTCATTAGATAGCTGAGGAGCGAGGAAACCAGGTAGGGTTTGTCTTTTGTTCTTAAAGCATTGTAGAGAGTTTGTGGCTACAGAGAAAGGGCTGGAAAGTATCTATGAGCTCAGGATTCGGAACACACAATTCTATTTCTTTCTTATCTTCCTTAAATCTATATTAATTCAACCTTCTCACTCTTTGTCGGTGGAATTCACTTCTGACAGCTTTCTGAAACGTTCTTGGTTTCTGCACTGTGGAGCCTGACATCTAATTTGAGCTATAAGTAGCTAAACAGAGTAACACAGCTTTTCATAACCCACATGGCAACAAAATTAGGACAAATAAACAACTGTAAGAGTTACCAGTTATATTTAAGTAGGAATAGAAATGCCCAGCCCACTAAAGTCTCTTGGTGTCAGAATAGGGAGTGTACGAGAAAGAGGAGTCAGGCAGCAGCTTGGTGTGGACTCAAATGGAAAGACAGAGAACATCAGTCACAAGAGAAATATTCCCATCCTCATGTGGGGGAAACATAACTGATAGATTTAGTAGGTCAAACCGTAGCTTCCAGTGTCCTGGAGAAAAGGGGTTTGGAAGCCTAGGGAATGAGTGGTGTAAGTACTGGGAGGCAGTGTTGGAGGGAGGTGATGTTGGTGGCCTTGGAGACTTAGGATGGGATAGGACCACATGGCTGCAGTTAACTCTCAGCTGAAATAAAAGGTTAGGTCAGGAGAACCTACTGCGAAAACTGCACCCCACTCAAAGAACAGAAGGTACTCCTGAGCAAAAGTGTAATCCATCTGCTGGTCTGGGAATAAAAGACATTTAAAAAAACCCAGAAAATAGCAGATAATATTCACACAAAGTTTCTATAAAACATCAGAAGTGAGAGTCAAAGGAATACAACCAATGAGACCTGGTCACTCTCCCTCACATAGAGGCAAAACAGAAGCACGGATTGTAATAAGACAGTAAGGTATTCCTGAACCAAGCTCATAAGAATACAAAAGAAGGTGCTGAACCAGAGATTTAAAAACTCTGAGCACAAATAGATGAAGGAACAGTTGATAGAGAAGAATAATTTGTCAAAATGTTATTTTTGATCTTTGGTTGTAAACCTAGCCTTTATCAGCAAGATATCTTTCTAGCTCCAAAATATCATTGAAGAAAGCTCTGTGAAATAAAGGGTAAGTTACAATGTGCCTAAGACAGAATAGATTCAACTGAAATATAACAAAGAGCACTGAGAAAGAGCATGCAAAAGTCAAGAGAATACAAACTGTGAAAGAAATAAAAAGGTGGAAAGAATTGGTAAAATATCAATATAGAAGACAAGCAAAGACAGTCCAGTGTGGGAAATGGGGTGACGCGAAGAAGAAAAGATAGACAATGTTTTAAGCAGATCCCATAAATCAAAAACTCTCCTCATTATCCCTGTCCTATCCATCTCTCTCCTCTGTCTCCCTCAGCTCTATAATTTATTGTTTTCAAGATTACTTCCCAGACACCTGCTTAATTGAAAGAATACTTCAACTAAACATGACCTGAAGAAAGGTCTTAAGGCAACCGTCCAATGCACTAACCTTGCAACAGCTGAAAGAACAATGACAGAACATGTATAGAAATGGTATATGTCTAGACATATACCATTTACAACATACCATTTACATATACCATAGAAAGCTAATATGATTAAGAAAGAGAAGAGAGGAAACAGTTGACTGGCCAATGGCTTCACCAACAGGTGGGAGTCTCAGCATATCAAAACAGTTGATAACTGATTGAATAAGGACTTATAAAAGAAAACCAAAAGGAAGAGAAAAAAGTAAATGAAACAAGTTGCATAGAGAAATGTTTAACATAATATGATCAATAATCATAAGATCCTGATAGACTTGAAACTAACAGGAATAGGTGCAATTTACCTTTCTTGTTAGGATTTTCTAAATGACTCACAAAGAAACCATGATTCCATGCTATAACAGTGAAAGGGATTTAGAAATGGTAAAAAATGAAAGGCTGGGCAAAGCTATGTCAGAAAAACAAAAAACAAAAGTTCAGAGCATATTGAATGAGATCTAAATGTTCAATGCAAGATCACTGTCTTCTAACAAAAGGGCCTCACTCCATATCAAAACAAGTTCTCTCTCTCTGTGCACTCAGGACTCAGCACGGGGGCATCATAAAGCAGGACCTGCCATGGGAGTGATGAGAAAGAAACACACCGATAAGAAGCCGTCTTCTTTCAGTCAAAGACAGATACAATCAACAAATTATACATAAAGCAGAACTCAACTAATCTTTGTAAGATGTAGGGCAGATTTTGGGCGTATGGAGTGTCTTCCTCCCTCCCTTCCATCTACCCATGTCGAGTTTTTTATTCTCCAAAAGTATGAAATATATATTCTTCTCAAGCATACATAGGATATTCTTCAAATTTTCCTCCAGATTATATTCCAAAGCATCTTTAATGTTACAAAGAGAAATAACACAATCAGCATTCTCTTTAGCACCAAAGACTAGATATTGATATCAAAATCATAATTAAAGAAACTTTTACCTAGAAATTAAAAACTTAAAGAAAATCAACTCTTGCAACAAAGAGAAAAGGTAAGATGAAGCTGAAGATTTTCTACAAGTACGAGAGTGGAAACAGTAAATGTAAACAGTTACAATGAAATGTGTGGCTGGGGGAAATTTGATAGCATATATGGAAATAGGAATAATGAAAGTTAATTTCTAATTTAAAAAATCCATACATATATATCACAGGAGATATGGCTGGAGATATGGCTCAGTGGTCATGAGCTGTTGTGGCTCTTCCAGAGGGCCTGGGTTCAATTTGCAGCACCCATAAAATGGCACACGGCCAGCCTTAACTCCAGTTTAAGGGATCTGGTGCCCTCTTGTGGCCTTTGTGGGTACCAGTATGCATACAGTGCACATGTACATACACAAAGGGAAAACATTTATGCACATAAAATAAAAATAAATAAATCCTAAGGAAATGATCAACTATTCATCTTCTGCAGAATTGCCCTTGTGAAGTTTGTTCTGCCTGTTGAACTGTGTGTAGCATGGGGTGTGTTCTCAGGACAAATGTGAAACAATGCATGTGCTCATTGGCTCAATTTAACTGTATCACATTGTCTATATAGTCCTCAAACTTCTGTTCTATTTGATTTAACTGTATCACATTGTATACATATAGTCCTGAAACTTAGGTTCTATTTGATTTAACTGTATCACATTGTCTACATAGTCCACAAACTTACATTCTATCTGGGAAAGAGATATGGTGCTAGTCAAATTTTTAGGAGCTATAAAATGTATAGCAATGAGACACTGTAAGTTACACATGTATATGCACATGCGCAAGAGAGAGGGAGGAGAAAACACAAATGATAGGCAAAAATTTACAATGTGGGAAATAGAAAAAGTCATCCTAATAAAGGTGTCATTTCTTTTTTTAGAAAATCAACAAAACAACACAAGAAAACTATCTGAAGTCACCAAGAAGTGTGCCCTATACTGTGAGATAAAAGGGACAAGAGCCGAGCAACCACAAATAGTATGAGGACATAGGCAATCATCGAAGGATAATTTGAATAAATTCATGCTAACAAAATTTAAAATATGAATGAAATGGACAGTCTTATAAAATTATGAAAATTGGTACCAAGGAAAGTAAAAAGCTTAAATGGATGGATTTTTCAGTTAATTTATCATAATAAACTCCAAATTTTAAATACTAGGGACAAATTCCTTTATAACCATTCCATTCCAAGAAAAAGGACTTTCTTATTATAGTTTAGACTTGAAAATTTTGACTACATGAATGTAAAAAAAGATAATCAGAGAAATAAATGTTAAACTGGAAGGAAACTTGGAATTTAGTTAATAGATACTATTTATATCTCAAACACATGCATATGATACACACACTGGGAAAGCAGAGATGTGTGTCTGTCCCAGCCCTGATACACACACACTGGGAAAGCAGAGATGTGTGTCTGTCCCAGCCCTGATACACACACTAGGAAATCAGAGATGTGTGTGTCCATCCTGATACACACACTGGGAAAGCAGAGATGTGTGTGTCCATCCTGATACACACACACTGGGAAAGCAGAGATGTGTGTGTCCATCCTGATACACACACACTGGGAAAGCAGAGATGTGTGTGTCCCCGCCCTGATACACACACACTGGGAAAGCAGAGGTGTGTGTGTGTGTGTGTGTGTGTGTGTGTGTGTGTTCTCACCCTGATATACACACACTTGGAAAGCAGATAATTCTACAGCCGTGGACACTGGTTGGCTTAGCCTCTAATTCAGTCCTATACCCCAGAAGTTAGTGTCTCACCTCTGAACTTGAGGGCTCAGCCATGACGCTCACTTCCTGCCTCAGAGGTCAGGTACAAGTTCAGGGTTATTTTACCTCTTCTTTTGACCTACACACATAAACTGGGGTTCACAAGACCTCTCCCAGTGCTTGGTAATTGGCTAAGGAGGCTCAAAAAACCCAGGGAAAGACATTTGCTGGTTGATTATTAAAGGAATTATAAGGATGGTGAGGGGTAGCTCAGTTGTGCACCTATTCTATATGCATATTACAGGAGCTACACATGCAGAGAGGCAGAGGGTCATGGTGGTGAGAAGGGACTCGGGCCTTCAGCATCCCACAAGAACTGCTACACGCTTCTATCCTGGGACGAGTCCCAAACCCTGTACATTTGGGTTCTCCTAAAGGCTCATTGTACAGGCACTACAAAATGTGACTGACATGGAGAACTGTGATTGACACTAGCTAATGTGAGAGATGAGAAGCCCAGCGAGGCCTGCCTGGTTAGGCTCTTGTTGGCTTCTGCTTCTACTATGCAGCATTTCTTCCCGCCATTTAGTGGGCAGGAGCCCTTTTTGAAGCAGGGCTTTTCTGCTCTCCTATCAAATTCTATAGCTTTCCTTGGGGATGGAGTGATGAGCCAGGGGTTAAAATATATTATCACAGCTAGGAACAGACAGTTTATTAAAGTATACAGAAATGATGGTTAAACACGTTCCATGTCTTCAAAATGATATATGTGCAAATTAATGTCATACCAAAACAATACTCTGTCTCTGTTGGACTCCAAACACTTAAAACAATACACTCTGAAAAAAAGAATGTGTGTGGAGCCTGGCCATTCACACACTGCAGCACATAATGTTACCCAGCCTCTACGGATGGGAAGAGAGCAGGGCTGATGTATCCAGACAGCTGGACTCTACAGCTCTCCTGTAAGATAATTCGCTAAAGTTTCATCTTCAACAATAAAAAGCAAAGGCAGAAGTTATTCATTGCACTGCTGTTTTATAACAAGCCACGGACAGAGTCTCCAGAGCCAGCCAGGATGTCTGGCTGGATAAACAAACTGTGTGCATGCAGCGCCCTTCTGTGCCGCTGTAAAATTTATGAGGGGAATCTCTGTGACTTGACATCCAGTTATTATTGGATATATCGCTGCACAGAGGCGCCGTGCTCGTGTTTGAAAGAAGAAGCCACAAGGAGAATAACTAGAAGCGAAAGAAGCTGCGTAAAATAAGCAGTGGTGGAGAGAGAAAGCGTGTTTCTTTATCTTACGTAGTGTGCACATTTTCTCAGTCAAAAACTAGGCTTAAAAGATGGGAAGAAAAAAGCCCTTTTACTAAAAAAAGTTTTATATGACATATAAAACTACTAGCCATCCAGAAAAATTAAGCCAAGTATAGAATAAATCAGAGAGTCTAAGACTAGGATCTAATTGTTCAGAAATCTACACGGCAAGAGTGTTTAAAATCAGCCAGTGCGGTTCAAAGCAGAAGAGCGATCATTTAAGATGCCATACCGTTTGTAATGTGTTTCCAAAAGCATCATGGCTATCAGGGTGCTGGTTTCTGGAATGTGGGGTGAATTTACATGAATTCTCAGGTCTGTAGCGCTGCCTTTGGATGTGGTGTTTAGGGTCCCCACAGAAGAGCAGAAAGGGAGCTCCAAGAGCACAAGTTTGGTATCCTGGTCACTTCTCCACTGCCGTGACAAACGCCATTGCCAAAAGGCACCTTGCAGAGGAGTATGTCCATTTAGCTTATCGGGTACAGCCCGTCGTGGAGGGAAACTGAGGTAGGACCCTGGGGGCAGGAGCTGAAACAGAGACTGTGGAGAAAGGGCTACTTACAGTCTTGCTTTCAATGGCTCGCTTAGCTTGATTTATACAACCGAGGACGTGTGTAGAGGTGACACTGCCCCCAGACATATCCAAATGCCAATCTGACGGAGGTTATTCCTCAGTTGAGGTTCCTTTTCTCTGGAGACTCTAGTTTGTGCTATGTTAGCGCATGATAAGCAGGGCGGCGCGAAAAAAAAAAAAACCCACTAATTTTAGTCTTCATTTAGACCTAAGACTGGACCTAAGGTCAAGGTGCAGGTCCCTGGGGACCCTCCTGCTCCAGCCCCAGGTAATCCCTGTTCTTGTAATGGCAGCTGTCATAAAGAGGTGGCCTGTGAGGGTTCTGGGACTTTCCAGGATTGTGGGGCTGCGGAGGTAGAACTCATTCATTCTGAGAAGGTGCCATTTCATTCCAGACCTTAGCAGTACAGCCCTAGTCCTGCTACATAGCCCAGAATGTGGTCCATGGAGCATAAGGCATAAAGGCATTGCTGCTAGACACCTGTAGTGATGGGGGCAGAAAACAGGCTTGCAAGAGCCCAGAAGGATTCGTCAGAGCATCACTGCACTTTAGGAAGCAGAGATGACATCCTGGCTGATGTCAACAAGGCTTTGCTTACAGATGGAATTGGAATAGTGGGTGAATCTTAGGCTGGAGGCTCACAAGAGGGAAAGTCTGCAGGAGACATCAGGTTCAGAGTGGAAGACTGAATACCCAAAGCCTTCTTTTTAGACTATCCTATTTGCCTCTATTGGGAAGTCAGTGTAAGTGCTCAGTGGATAAAGCAACACCAACTGGGGAGCTCACAAGCATGTGGGGAATGCTTGAACCCCTACTCCCAGTACTGGAATTGTGGCTCTAGCTGAAATATTATTTAATTATCTTATAGAAATTGATAATGAAAGCTTAAACAGTTCGCCCACCAACTAGCAAGTCCACATGATGATCTACTCAAGAAAAAAAATTTCTTAATTCTTTACTTTGTTTTATTAAAAGAAGGTCTTAAAGTTTAGAGCAAACAGCCGAGGAATACGGCTATTTGCCGTGCATTGACGGTGACTGTTATGACTGCTTTGTTTTTGTGACTCCCAAATGACTGGCTTTTGATTAAATATAATCTATGGTTTCATGGTTCAAAATGTCCTAGTCCTTATCATTCTAAGTGAATCTTGCCATTCATTACAGACGACATCATTTAATATATCTCTCAGAATGTAAGAGTTTGTGAGATCTTTTGCGTATTTTGAAAATGTTAATTATTTTAAACTGAGAAAAATTAGGCATAAAAATGGCGGGTCATGTGATGATCTGAACACTGTAAGATATATGATTATATTGAAAGAAGATAAACCCGGCTCCTCAAACATTCATCACTTCCTACCGTGATGACATCACTTTGTTAACTCGGAGATGGGGGGAGTGGAGGGTGCTGGAGGGATGGCTCAGAGGCTAAGAGCACTGCCAGCTCTTCCAAATGACCAAGGTTCTATTTCCATTACTGACATGCAGCTCGCAACCCTGTTACTTCCGTTCCAAGGGGAATCTGCTGCTCTCTTCTGACCTCTGCAGGCACTGCACGCAGTGTAGACATAAATGTAGGCAAAGCACTCACACACATGAAACTAAACAGGGCGTCATTGCTAGCTGTGGTCACCACTGTGGCGCAAAGCCCCGGAGAGGCTTTCCCGGAGCTATGACGTCATGCTCATGAGTAAAGCGTCCGGCGCCTTCCCTTAGCCTAGGCGCCCCAGTCTCGGCAGCAGCTATAATGCTTCTCTTAACTTCTATGACATCAACTGTTTGCGATTCTACAAGAAGTGTCTGTATATAGCCCACTTTGAGCTAGGCATGGTGTGCTCCTCTGAGGCTCCTGTGACCAGCTATAGCATTCACAGACTGCATGGTTCCGGGTAAAGCCAGCCATTAAAGAATTGCACCACTTATGAGGAAGTTACAGTTTATGATATACAATACCAGCAAATGGGCAGGTATATTCTTCTTTATTTAAACCCTCAGATAAATTTCGAAACGTTTGGAATTTCATTACTATTTCAGGGGCTTAATTCGTTATAATTGGTTTAAGTAATCCCAAAACCTCATGTCAGTAATATGCTTGCCAATTGGGTAAACGGTAAATTTACACAATGGCTATCACTTTTCTTTTGGAGCAGCCTTCTTAAATTTAATGAAAATTAACATATTTTGTCAAGAAAGTCCTCTTTCAAAATTCCCAGGGGACAACCAAATATCTAGCTTCAATATAGTGCGGTACACAAGCACAAAATGTAAAATAAACCTTTGTTTGCTTGTTAGATGATTTGTATTAAACTTTGGAAAATGCCCTATTTCATTTTCTATTACAGCCTCTAGTACTGCGGAACTAAAACACCACTTTCATATTAAAAAAAGATGCATCCGACTAGACATAAACCTAGGGCTGCTAACCAGAATTAGCAGATAAGGTTGGCCAAGCAGATGATGGTGTGGCCTGAAGCAGCCTCCAAAAATACTGCTACTAGGCTGCAGTCCTGTGTCACTGTGAAATGCCACTACGGTGTGACAACAGTCCTTCGCCACAGAATTCAGGGATTCTAAGGAGCCTTGTATGTTAGGCAAGATGCTCAACTGTCATTTTCTTCTTTGTCTCTACAGATTTCTATTAATACAAACAAGTTTTACCTATCTGTTTTTTTTTTAAAGACTGCCTTAAAAGGAAAAAAAGAATCAGTGAAATTTTAGTTGTCAACATTGCTTGGCTGGTGAAGAGAAAAACTTCCACACTGCTGACTCTATAGAGTGCTTTAAACACCCACCAGCCGTACGGTCTGGCCACCTCACAGGCCTGGCATAGGCCTGGCACAGGTGGAGAAGCTGGATAATTTTCATCAACTCCTGTCACTGACAGATCGCTGTGTCTAAGGTAACGAGAGTTGTGGAGTGGACAGGCACACCCCTCGGGAGGCTTTGTGGCTTCGTGTGCCGCTATTAACAGGGAAACTTCTGATTCATTAGTTCACGTTAACCTAGAGTACGGCTGTCTGTTAAAATTTAACACCAACCATGCCCAAACCCAGCAATCAAAAGCAAATTTGTGTGAGCAGATGTGGATGTGATGTTGTCCAAGTGTTTTTAATTAGAACATTTTCTGCTCAGATTATTTTGGCCGTGTCTCTCTGTGGAAGTACTGGGATTCTGAAGGTCCCCATCTTGACAATGCAGTCGATAGTGAATGTTGGCTTTAAAGGACTTCAGCCACTTTCAACTTGGGCATGTGGATGCTGTCAGTGTTACAAATATACTTTTCATTACGGTAAGGTCATTGTTGAATCTCATCGTGTGAGTTACATTAAAAGCAATAAATGGCTTATTAACACACTTAGTATTGGCATCTGCCTTTGTGTGAGCACTTACTTAAATACAGTATTTTGTTGTTGTGCAGCTTTAGTACAACTCAGAGCGTCCTGATGTCCACCCAGGAAGACCACACATTTCCAGGGTGAAACACTAACCACAAGCAGAGGGCAGAGTGTCTATTCTAAAGGTCCTGTACACTGAGGTCGATAAGAATCCTTGCCTATGCAGCTCTGTGTCACTTGTGTGATAGTCTCAGCAGACGGACTAGGTTAGCTATTAGGAGCAGAGAAACAACACATTTTCCTAAAGAAGTAAATTTTTGATATAATTGTGGAACCCAGTCGTGGGCAGCACTAGAGCGCCGTGGGGAAAGGAGAAGATTTGGTGTTAGCGGCCTCAGCATTAACAGCTTCGCTTTGTAGTTAGCGGGGAGAAGGGATCACAGAAAGACACAGGTGACACTTCTGAATGTTCTCCACAGTAAGTGAATCCACAAAATACGACGGAACTCAGAATAGAAAACACAGTGTCTGCTGTGCCTGCAAGGTGCCTCGGTGCCTATGAGAACTGGAAAAACTCTTGTGAGCTCCCAACTCCATGAGAAACCATCGCGTTGACAGCGCTGTCAATAGTTAGTGTATGAGCCTTCTTCCCTGGCACGCATGCTGCTAGCCAGTTCTACAATGCAGCTGCCCTAGAGGCCTGTCTAATTTACATGGCAGACTCCAGGAAATACTGAAGGCTCAAATGGAGCTGTATTTGTTCCTACAGTGACGACCTGGAAGTGTATAAATTATTTTGAGCTGTCCTGGTGTCATGTGATAATAGTCAGAGCAAACACACAGAGTTTGGTTGGGTCATGTGGTTTAGTACACGGAGCTGAGTAAGCTTGTTCTGCTACGGCTTTTAGAAACACAAAATGTGGTAAATACTGATTTATGTAAGGGGCATTGCCAGCTAAACTGTTGAACTGATACACTCATTGGGTTGAAGACTTAGGCTACGAACTCTGAGAGTTTGCATCTTTGAGATCAGTCTGGATACTGATATGGCACACCGATGAGTTATATCTGCAATTTTTTAAAACCATGTTAGCGTCATTTACTTCGTCAGACTTTATGTATGGTATTCCTTCTACCTAAGCTCATTTGTTTTGGGACTTTTGGGGGGCTGTAAAGACAGAGAAAGAGGTGGGAATGTACGTCATCCTTGTGCCTTGCTGGGAGTAAAGTTTGGAGGTGCAAAGCCTTGGGAAAGAGGAAGTAGGGATAGAGTCCTTACAACGGTAGGCTAAAGGTTACACACACAACAAATTGAGCATAAGTCATCTTGCAGCCTACCAGCAAAGGCTAAAGAGAGATGTCAAGCCGAGCACAGACCCATCCCCATGACCCAAAGCTATCCGTTCTTCTTACTACTTGACAACACAGTCAAGGGAAAGGGAGCTGGGAGACTCCCTGGGAAAGCCAGTGAAACAGAACTCCTCTAACCTGTTTTATTCTTAAAGTGACAGACACAACCTCAAAGCCACATTAGATTTTTCTCATACCCCATGGACAGTAATGAAGACGGCCAAGCAAGATGAGATTAGTCACATAAATTAAAGTAATATTTTCCTATATCTGAGCAATGGTTTGCAAATAGCAACCCAGTCAGTTTTAGCATTAAGTAAAATCCAAGTGCTGAAGTCAACATATTTGAAAAAAATACTATAGGCTTTGGTGTCAAATAAGTATTTGAATATTAGCTTTCTTTGGTGAACCTCAGCTTAGCTATTCCACATGATGTAAGGCTAAGACATACTTGATGCTCAATACATAGTAAATGTTACTGTAAGCACTGCTGCTGTTCCTAGAATTCTGTCATCATCATCACCATCATCATCAATCATCATCATCACCACCATCATCATCATCACATTCATCACCATCATTATCATCACATTCATCACCACCATTATCATCATCATCATCACCACCATCACCATCACCATCATCATTACCATCACCATCACCATCAGCAGCTGCAGCAGCAACAAGACCTGATGGAATAGAGAATGATGAAGGAACACGGGGCCATCCTTATGGAGTGTGGCAGGTAAAATCTCTAGTATATTTGCCTCATAATTATTGAAAGAAGAAAGTCTCCTGGAACTCTCTGAAATATGAGAAAGAACTAATAAGATGGAGAATGGAATTATGAAGTAGGAGGAATCTTTTATTTTCTTCCTATGGACACCTGGCCTAATGAAACCAGGATAAGGGAACTGATAACCTTTTGGCCTCGGAAGGAAAAGAGGGAATCTGGGTGATAAGGAAGATGCTGTAAGTGGAATCCATAAACATCACCACCTGGAAATAAATACAGTTATGCCTAATTATCATTTTCTGTTTTATATATGGTATAGCCCTTTATTAGAAAGTAACAAGTGGTAATATAGTCATTTAGTTCACAAATCGGACTCATCCCAGTGCTACAAATGTGGCTTTCATAGCAATAATATAATATAAACATATACTATATATAATATAATATATAATATAAATATATACTATATTTATATAAATATATACTATATTTATATAATGTATTGTTTTATATTTACATATAATACATATTTTTATATATTTATTAAATATATATAAATATATTTATATATTTAATTATTATTAAATTATTTAGTTATTTAATTAAATATATAAATATATGTTTATATTTATTATATATTTATTTATTTATTTATATATAATACTTATTTTTTTCACAGCAGTCAGGCATAGTTATACACACCCATAATGCTTGCCTTTGGGAAGGTGAAACAGGAGGATGATGAGAAAGATCAGCACATTGAGACTCTATTTCAACAACAGAAACCACAATAAAATGACAATATTGATGTTTTCATTAGAAAAAAACTTTATTTTGACCAACAAAAATTTTCTCTTAGAATGCTTTCTGTTTGTTTTAAGATAGAGTTTCCCTATGCAATCAAGGCTGACCTTGACTCTATAACATGACCTTGACTCTATAACAATCGTTCTGCTTTAGCCTCCGAGGTGCTGGGGTTACAGGCAAGTGCCACCATCAATGATTTCAAAACGAAAGGTTGGTCATATTCTCATTTAAAATAATACTCCGAAATAACTGATAAAATCTGTGTTTCATAATCACTGTGTCAAACTTCATCAGCATTAACAGATTTTACGTGGCGACCTAGGGGAGATACAAATGAGAGAGTTTCAAATGCACTGTGATTCAGAACTTCCACAGTGAAAGTGGAAAACTCAGCGGGACCAACTGCCACAAGACAGACGCAAAATGACATTACAGAAACAGCAAAAGAGAAGAACAGGGACAGAGAGTGGCATCCCACAGAGGAAGGGAGCGTCTGCTGAGCTCTGTACAGTGTGCTTAGAGCAGCTGCTTCTGTTTCTCTTGTGGTGAGCTCAGAACCCGAAGACAAGAAGCGCATCCTACCTCTGTGTTTTCCAGAACTGGCCTTTAGGTGCTTCCGTACCCTGCCCTGGAGGCACAGGAATGGAGAGTGTCCGACACCCTTTGCCGAGGAGCAACCTCAGCTATCTGTGCACCACAAAGAATGTGGCCTTCTCTGGCATTGACAACTTAGCTGCCATGTTCCTCGCTAATTAATCATTCTGATGCCTTAGTTAGGTATTAGGGTCTCGGGGCCCCACATGCCAGCTCTTTCCAAGAGTGCTGGGTTGTGGAAGATGGGGAAATGAAGTCTGATCCTGGCAGTATCCTATCCAGCTGCCTCCTTTTGTTGTCCTAAGGCAGCTGCTAGAGAAGGAACTGTTTAATGCAAAATTATACAGGCACTTAATATTTAGTTACACTGCTTTTAGTAACATAGGCTTAGCATTTTCCCCCATGTGGGTTTTGTGTATTATTAAAAACCATTATTAATTCTATGCCTTATAATTTTTGCAAAGCTATGTGTTCAGTAATAACACCATAGAAGATTTTAGTTTTCTTGGTTTTGGTTTAACTTTGCAAACGCTGCCATAGTGTTTACTTACTTACTTCCTTTTTTTTTTTTTTTTGGTTTTTCGAGACAGGGTTTCTCTGTGTAGCATAGTGTTTACTTTCAAAGATACTCTTTTGTTTGAGACCTAGACAAAATTTCTTCTCGTCGAGACAGATCCCTAAGCCCTCAAAATTATTTAAAAGTAATATTTAAAGCTCTCACTAGACATAGAATTTATTCTAAATGAAGGTAACTGATGTTTCTACTAACTACATGGGAATCAGAAGGGCACTGAAGAAAGTCACAGAAATGGAGATTGCCAGACATTATTGCATCTCTCTTATCACATTTCATATAAACCGTTGTTAAGAGAGACGTGGAGAATGGCTGTTTATTTTTCGTACTGATAGCTGTCCATTTGAACCTTATAATATGTATTTTCATTTATGCAAAGTTGACTGAGTACTATGGAAAGAGATAGGGACTGAGTTTCCTCTGTGAGAGGCCCACTGTGTACTTATGGGCAGAGGCGCTTAAGACTGACCACATTATGTCTGGCAAACGGGTGTGTGGGTGCTCAAAAGCATTTTAACATTTATAGAAAGAATAGAGTGGAGGGTGGGTACATTATAGAGAGGCAGCTCCTACTGAGGGGTGTATATATACTGGAAAAAACCCAGCATTTAACTTTAATAAGTACTGTGTATGTTCTTATCACAACTTGTTCTGTATGCGCTCTAAGTTTGTATACCCCATTGGTGTGGGAGGTCCTTCTGTCTATTTGTTGCTTTCATTGGTTAATGAATAAAGAAACTGCATTGGCCTAGTTGATTGATAGGGCAGAACTAAGGTAGGTGGAGAGGACAGAACTGAATTCTGGGAGGAAAAAAGCAGAGTCGGAGAGCTGCCATGGAGCCGCCAGGGTCAGACATTCTGAATCTTTCCCTGTAAGCCACTGCCACATGGCGATATAAAGATTAATAGAAATGGGTTAAATCAAGATGTGAGAGTTAGCCAATAAGAGGCTAGAGCTAACGGGCCAAGCAGTGATTTAATTAATACAGTTTCTGTGTGGTTATTTCAGGGCTAAGCAAGCCGGGAGGCCAGGATATGCAAGCGGCCCTCTACAACACCCCATTGCTGCCTTCCCTGCTTTATTAACTTTCAACACAAAACTAGAAAAAAATCTGTCAGGCACTGGGTACTATGCATGATGCAGTATGTATGGGTTCTGTCTGTCAGGCACTGGCTACTATGTATGATGCAAGATGTATTGGCTCTGTCTGTCAGGCACTGGGAACTTTCTGTGTATGTATGAACACTTGACAGGAATCAAGTGATCTGATCTTTTCACCAAGGTTTCAGTGGGAAACTATTTGCTGAATGAAATAACTTAAATTTTCATTTAGATTTTTGGTAAGTGCTGGTGGAATTCCTTTAGATTAGTGTGTAGGAAGGCCCTTTCTTAATATTCCTCATGTTTTAAATATCGGTAGGAAAATGTGGAGAAACACATGTAACAAAAGACCCTCTACCCTCACAGCTGAGAGGCACCCACCTCTGATGGTAGTGGTTCTCAGCCTTCCTTTAACATTTCCTCATATTGTGGTGACCCCCAACCATCAAATCATTCTCCTTGTTACTTCATAACTGCAACTTTACAACTGTCATGAGAATCATAATATAAATATCTGATATATAGGATATCTAATATGTGACTCCCGGGAAAGGGTTGTTCAACCCCAAATGGGTAGAGCCCCACAGGATGAGAGCCACTGCTTTATGAGTAATAACCTAGATCTCAAACATATCCCTCCGTGCTCTCCAATAGACAGAACTAATGTCTGCCTCAGTTGCACAGGACGATATCAATATATAGCAAGCCTTGCAGCTAACAGTAGAGTCTCTACTTAAAATTCAGCTTTTCTGCCACAGTACAAGCTATATTTATGAGGACAGTCAGAGGGAAACATCTAAACCCTTTAAAAGTCCCTCTGGCGTTCCTATGACAAGGGAATATGGATGCTGTTGGAAGCCTGTTTCATTTTATTTGAATTGTAACACCATCTGCCAAAGCTCTCTAAAAAAGCACGACCCGGCTCCTGCAAGCATCGGAGAGGAACTTCGTGGGAGAAACAGGCATCTGGCTTCTTTCTTCTTCAGAAATCCACAAAAGACACATTTTGTTCGCATTCACAAGGGCATTTTTTTTGCGAATTTACCGGCCAATTAATGTCATTTTGTAACAATGACAAAATAATCAGATTCTTAAATGAGTCTCATGCATTTCTCTTCAGCTTTAACTCTGCAAAGACTCTGACGATTCTGTGGTATAGCTCAGAGACACATTCTTCCCATTTTAATCATGCCATCTTTCCCAAACAGATCGGCCTCCTGACAAAGATGGACATTTGTTCAAGGTGTTCGAGGAAGACAGCGAATTTCTGCTGAGTCATCCTTGCTTGGCTTCTCCCATGGTAAAAAGTTGGTAGCATTTGAAATGATAATGGGACTTCCTCAGAGTTAGTACTTTGGGAAGAGACCAAGATAAGTTTTAGAAGAATTGCCTCTAAATTTGGAATTCCTTGGAAGCATATTGATGGTTGAAAGTGGGCCAACGGATACTTGCTCAGACAGAGACCTATAGTCTATGTGCAGCTGCTAGGCAAGAGAGAGGGGTACAATAGAAAAAATGCTTCTCGCCTCGACAGTCTACACAGAAAGGAAAAAGCAAAACAAAGCAACTCTAGGCAGAAACGCAGGTAGAAAGGATTCATGAATATTGTTCAACTTTACAATTAGAGTTCCCTTACTTAGGATGGCTTCCCATTCTTACAGATTCCCAAGAAGAACCGTGAGGCATGGGAAGGCTATAAAGTGATATGCTCCTTGAGGGAATAGTTCAGGCAAGAACTTTTGTGAATAAATAATTTTGTGGAGAGTAACAAAAATGATGAATATAAATTATAAATTATTATTATTATTATTATCACAGAGAAGCTATTTTAGAAAATAATAACAAACGTCAGTGAGATGGATCAGTTGCTGACTTGGTTGGGTCCCTGGGACTCAGATAAAGGCTCAAAGCATCAGTTCCACAAAGCCACCCTCGTGTCCTCCACAAATGTACACACATAATAATCATAAATTACAAAAAATAAAAAAACATACAATAAGAGAAGGGTGTACATGTAATGTGGATTAATTCGCAGGGAGTTTTGAAGAACTCACTTGAAGAGGCTTAAGCAACTGAAAGTCACTGCAGAGTCAAAATGATTCACATAATCACTGCGATTTGGAAAAGAATCAGGTAAGGGTGTGCATTGACCCGTTAGCTCATTCATTTGTTGATGGACGTTAAACCCAGTGACCTGTGGCTGGTAGGAGAATGTCACATCACTGAATTACACATGCTTTCCCATCATCCTGGGAACTTGTATTTTAAAGATTTATGTCATCAATACACACACACACACACACACTCCAGGCAATGCTTACAATACAATAGTAAAATGAATAATTAGAGCAGCGGGCTTGGTTTATCACCCGGAGATAGACACCTTGAAACGTAGCTGTCAGACATTCAGGCCTCCTTTCTTTCCTTTGGAGAGTTCGCCGCCACAGGACATCTTAGTGGGGCTGAGCACTGTTGGGAGCCTTGATCCTTGCCTCCTGTAGGAACACAGGAAAGGAACCATGGTCCCGTGGGCTAGGTTTGAATTACACACAGCCAGCAGGGGCTTTGTGTCTAGTGAGCGACTCAGAGAGGCCACAGCTGTGGAGAACTTACTTACTGAGTGCTTCAATTGCTTCCTAGGCAAACTCAGGTGCAGTCACACAGTTTGGCTCTCCAACCCCAGGTCCCTGTGGGTCGACTCTGGCTGGAACGGCCTTTGATTTCGTCTTATATTCTACACTCCGGCTTTCTACCCTCCTTATGGGTCTGTCAGCTTCTCAACAGCCTTTCAATAAATTATTCCTTGCATAAATTAAGCACAATCCGTTTTAGTTGTTTGAAAGCCAGACCTCTGAAAAATTATCCCTGGAAGAAAGTGACTTGGATCAAATGTTGGGAAAATAGTAGGAAACAGAGTCAGAAAATACAAAAATCAGAGACCTTGGCAAGGATAACTGAGAGATTTGTGAAACACTGCACCCCTCACTCCACGGTGCTGTCTGCAGCAATGTGTGCAGGGTGCTGCCTAGGGCTGAAACAGAAAAGCAAAGCATCCGCAAGCCTGCACCCCGAAGGGCCATGGGAAAGCATGCGGGGCATGTGGGCAAGTGTGACACTTCTTCAGAGGATCCACTAAACTCGAGAAATGGTGGCAAATATAGAGTCTTTTTCTTTTTAATTTATTTTTAAATAAAGCAAGATGTCTTCATAGAGAGAAAGAGCAGCAACTGTACGGCTCCAAAACTGGGTGATACGATTCAGCTGAAGCCCAAAGGCTGAGAACCTGGGGGACTGGTGAGTACGACCAGCCTGAGGCTCATCCCAAGTCTTGAGTTATGGTGTCCCAGAGCAGACAACAGAACACACTCTTCAGCTCTCTCTTTGCTGTAGATGGCTTCACAGGTTAGACAGTGCCCGCCCTCAATGGAAAGGGAATGCTAACTCAGCCTGCTGCTTGGAATGATAAGATCTTTTGGAAAAACCCTCGCAGACAGAATTAGAAATAATGGTTTTAGCAAATAACTGGGCGTTGCTTAGTCCAGCTAAGCAGATATGTAAAAATAAATATCCCGTCACCCTGTTTTATACTGCCAGAGGGAATGGAGGTAAGATGCAAATCCTTTCGGATCCTTGCCCCATCAGGAAGGCCTTGGAGGCCTTCCCCTCACTCTTACCTCTTGTCTCCTGAAGGACAGCCTGTCTCCACCCCCTTCTCACTCTGCTGCCTGCCTTTCCTGGTTTATCTCAGCACCAGCCTCCTTAGCAAAGGAGCCAGGGCCGTGCTTCTCCAAGTATGGCTGTATTTTTCTAGGTTTCCTTCACTATCAAGCAGTGATGACTGTTACTGTCGCTCAATGACCTTTGTATTCCCTGTCTACGAAGGACCTAAAACAAGTCTCTCATGGGCATCACTGTAGGCATGAAAGAACACATCACATATTCCTTTTGAAGCTGATGATATTCCAAAATTTAGCTAAATTCTTTGTTAAGAAAGACTTTTCTCCCTAAAGGTAATGGAAGGGTCTAGGGTATTTCCAGTGACCAGCATTTTATTTAAAATGAAACTAGATTTGTGGGATACAATATATGTTTGTTTCCAAAGTCTAGTCAATCGCTAAGATGCTGGGATTTTTTTTTCTATTGTTGTTTGGAAGCAGAATTAAGAAGCTTTCTTGGCCCAAGAAGAATGCAAGTCCAGAATGCTGAGCTGCTCATCAATTTCAAAGTAGATTTTCTCAGAGAAGATCCTTTCATGATTCTATCTTAATGCAAGTTTCTCTTGTATCATGGGGATGGAGGACAGAAAATGCAAAGTCAAAACAGGGGACAATAGTGGGCTGTTAATTTGTTTTCCTCAAAGTGTCAAAGGCCAATGAAAAGGGAAGGGGAGGTGAAAACAAGCACTCAGACACGAAGAGAGCGAGCGGTTGCTCTTTGCTCACTGCGATCCAATCCTGATGGAAGATTGGTGTTTCCTTCAGCTTTTGGCCTCTTTCCCAGGCTCTGCTTACAGAGTTCCCTCATCTTCCTCACTCAGATGCTCAAGGTCTACCGAGATCAACCAATAACTGGCCTGTGAATGTTCGCCTGTGGGCAGTGTGAACTCTGTACTCCTGCAGGGCCATGTGCAGAGGACAGAGACAGGACACAAGGCAGAAAATCCATTCCGAGGGTGAGCACGGGGGCCATTTCCCCAAATTAGTGCAATTCCAACTCAGAACACCACTTCAAGGGAAAAAGTCTATGTAGGAGAACCCCCCCTCCCCAGCCCCGAGTTCTGAACTATGAATTCACTTTTCTCATTAAAAACAACTCAGGGTGGGGGGGGTGACTGTGAAATTGAAAAGGATATAAAGAATATGATGAAATTCAGATGCATTGTAAATATTTCTTTTGTATAAAGAAATGGATAAAGCGTCTTAAAAATAGATAGCATACACAATCCAGAGAAAATGTCACGGAAGGTCATGTTGATCCTTGTATGTGCAGACACGGTGGACAACATTAACTGCCAAAAGGCCCTGTGTTCTTGGGATTGGAATGGTATACTCGGTATTGTTAAATCTCCAACCCCTTGTCAGACACTCAAGTAAATAACATGAATTGAACAAAGTAGCCGGCAGAACAATTTAGGAAGAATTCACAGCAATCTTACCATGGCTGTTTAAGCTTTCAGATGGCTAGTGTAAAATATAATCTCCAAATGCAAAATAATTATAGAATGTGTGAACCAGATACAACTCAACCCTGTGATTTAGAATCCAGGCTCTGCGCAGGCCCCTGGGCCTTTTCCCTGCTCACCGCTAGCATTTTCCTCTGCCCTCTGTAGTCCAGTCCTTTCATTTGTCCTGGCTGCCGCTAACTCCCACTTTATAGCTGCCGTGCGTGTCCTTTACTCTGTGTGGCGTGCCATTCCTCAGAAGCTCCCATCACCCATCACACCCTGAGAACCCCACGCGCTTACCCGGGGCCTTCCATGGCCATGCTATGGAAATCAGGCCTCGCCTTCACATTCCCTTCTTCCCATCCAAAAACCTACTTTAGTTTATTAACAAAGACTAAATAGTTATTTTCTGGCTTATTATTTTAAGCTATACTTGAGATCTTCAGATCCTTAATGTGAAAAGTAGGTGGTCCCTTCAGATCAGCAGACGAGAATGCAAACACTTACAAATCTAAAATACATATTGGGTTTAGATGAACAACTTTGTAATA
This sequence comes from Ondatra zibethicus, assembly GCA_004026605.1. NCBI lineage: Eukaryota > Metazoa > Chordata > Mammalia > Rodentia > Cricetidae > Ondatra > Ondatra zibethicus. The sequence continues at coordinate 38,906 of PVIU01017022.1, forward strand.
GGGTGAACGTTTATCTTTCATAGGAAAGGGCATGGCTGATCCCAATAGGATTCCCACAGATGATGCATGTTCATGTAAGTATACACACACACACACACACACACACACACACACACACACACACACACACACACACTGGGGCCAGGGGTGAAGGGAGAGAGAGTTATGAAAATGCTTTGGAGTAAGGAGGGTGGTACCGTGTCTTAACGAACCATGAGTTATACAGAGTGCAGGAAAGGAAAGAACAGAGGAATAAATCTGCTTTCCCCAGGGGGATCCTGGCTACTGTGTTTGTTTGCCCACACTGCTGCTCACAATAAAGGCCGAACAATTTCTCTAAACTTCCTAGATACAAATCCAGCATTTGGGCACAGTCAGCCTCCTGAGAACTTGGAACATATTAGGCCTGGCTTCCTAGCTACTGATAACCTTATGACACTGGCTGTACAATGACGGAGAGGGGTGGAAAGGGTCATTTTAATAGATGTCGACAGAATTTTTCACAACTGTGCTTATATCACACACACACACACACACACACACACACACACACACACACACACAAATCCTTGATAATGTGCTTTGGTGGTAACTTGTAAGGCCCTAAAACGTTACTTTAAAGAGGAGAATGTGAGGAAGTCAGACATGCGCAGGAAGGAGGAAACGGAGAGACTGGGGAGCAGAGGCAAGAGGAGGAGAGGGCCTCTGAAAATATACTCCGTGGGGCTATAGGGGTTAAAACACATGCAAAAATAAAAATATTTTAAAGCCACAATTTAGATTCCACACACGGGCATGTTTTACAACATCCATGCAATTATGATCAATAAATCCTTTCACTGTATTGCCCCGTGTTAATTTTGGATGCCAACGTAACTGGTATGAAGTCTGCCTGATTTATCGTTCTTCCTGGGTCTGCCTGATTTATCATTCTTCCTGGGTATGCCTGAAGGTATTTCCAGGGAAGACAGCTGTGGGCGAGGGAACCGAGTGGGGAAACGGGAAGGCACTATCCCGTCATCTGGGGCCTGGGTAGGACAGGAAAACTTAAGGAAGCTACCCCTGCCCCCATTTTTCTTCTTGAACATGCAGCTATTCTGGAGCACGTCCTAATGGGTTCTAAAAGGTGCACTAAATGGCCCTTGGGGCTCCCGGACCTTCGGCTTCAGACTTGGATCTGCTCCACCCATTTCGCTGGTTCTTGCACTGGGCTAAGGCCTCTCTATGACGTCAGCATCCATGCTACTGAGGCCTCTGTCTAGTTTTCAGATGGCCGTCGTGGAACTTTCCAACCTCTGTGATCCTGTGATCCAACTAATGAAGTCGTGCTTACTCGTGTTCTCCGTTCCGCACTCCAGGGGAGTGCTATAAAGCGGGAAACGGGGACCGTTTTACCTTTTATTAAATCAAATCCACGCACAAGGGTTACAAGACAGAAGGAGGAATCCGAGCCACATCTCCAGAAGCTCCGCCTTCCTGTAGGGGAACCTGCAGGGTAACCTCTTTCCCAAAGGTCCAAAGGGAACTCCAAGCTGTAGCTCTGTCATTTCCCTCATGGTCCCCGAAACAGAGACTGTGCAACCCATGTAATCAGTTGGTATCCACTCGCGTACCCAAGGAAGAACATGCCCATAGGTCTCAGGCACCCCAATACTATCAGCTTATCGGACTGAATTCCCACAACAGCGATGGATCAGTGTTCCAGGTGGGGTTTGGACTGAAAAGGGACAGGATGGGGTGTGAAGTGTAAGACCAAGAACTAGGTGGGCGGGAACTCTGAGCTAAGGTATGACCTCGAGGCTGCAACTTTGGAGGAGCTTACAGAAACCTTGGTGAGGGTTCAGGCACCGGGACAAGCCAATGTGGCTTTTGAACACTTAAAGATGTCCAAAGTTGATATGCAAAGCTCAAGGAGAGAGAAACTCCATTATCATCTATCAAAAGACTTCCTTTCTTCACACTGACAGAGGTTCTGTGGTAGTTGGAATGAAAATGGTCCTCACAGCATTTGAATGTTTGGTTCCCAGGTCGTAGGACTGTTTGGGAGGGGATAGGAGGTGTGGTCTTGTTGGAGGAGGTGTGTCTCTCGGGGTGGGTTTTGAGGCTTCCAAAGCCCAGGGCGTTCCCAGTTAGCCCTTTCTCTGCCTCCGCCTTGTGGATCAACGCTGGCTTTCAGCTACTGCTTCAGTGTGACACCTGCCTGCCCATTGCTATGCTCCCCACCTTGATGGTCATGGACTTTAACCCTCTAGAACTGTGAGGCCCAAATAAAATGCTTCTTTTTATAAGTTGCTCTGGTCGTGGTGTCTTGTCACAGCAACAGAACAGTAGCTAAGATAGTCAACCTTCTACCCTCAAAGTAGGGTATTCCATACATATCTACAGGAATTTCCAAATACCGAGAAGTTTAAAGTACAAGGAGATACATATTTACTTCATCTTTTACTGGTAATCTGTAGAATACTAGCCTCATACTGATTTTCAGAAACAATGTAAAGTAGTATTATAAAGGAAAACCTACACGATGTTAGAAAGTTTTTCTAATGCGAGCCAAATCCCAATCAAGCCAAATCACAACAATCCAGATTAAGAAATATCCAGGTTTAATGGGATCCCTGCGCTTTGGTGGCCCTGAGGGGAACCGGGAGGCTGCAAATGCGACCTTTGGGGGGGGGGAGGAAAGAGACCTCCTGTGGTATTTAAGAGGGGTCAGGACCTGGTATGCTGGGATTTGGAGTCCAGACCGATACAACTCTCAGGCCAGGGGGCTGGGATAGATGCGAGGAGCTGGGGTCTACGCTCCCGACTTAACACACATTTGTCCCAGTGTTGTGCGAATTCCAATTGGTCTTAATGATAAAAACTTGGGGTCAGATATTATGGGGCAAAAGCTGAAAGATAGAGAAACAGAGCAGCTAGACACTAGTTCTTCCCTCTACAAAATCTTTCGACCAAATGGTGTATTCTGTCTCTACAAGTCCTCAGACTGAATGTCTTTGAGCTCCTGTCTCCCTCCCCCTTAGATTCCTCTCTCTGCCCAGCCACCTCCCTTCCTGTCTCCACCTCCCCAGGGTTGGAATTGAAGGCCTGTGACTCCCAAGTACTGGGATTAAACAAACAGAGAAACCACTGCTCAGCTCTGTTTCTCTTTGCGACTGGCTCAATCTAGTAGAGCCCAGGGTTGCCTTGAACCCACAGAAATCCGTCCACCTTTCAGTGCTGGGATTAAAGGTGTGTGCCACCACTGCCTGACCTCTATGGCTAACTAGTGGCTCACTCCACACTCTGATCCTTGGGCAAGCTTTATTCGTTATAGTGCAAACAATTTATCACCACAGGTCTAATTGCGTATCAAGAAAGCACGGAAAGGGGACGCATAAAACCTCCATTGAGAGACAACTACGGGTGAGCGCACGTGCTCTGTGAGAAAAAGCCACGACCAGAAGTTTGTTTTGCATGTGCTGTCATCAGGAAAAGGATGACCAAGGACAAATCAGAAAGCTCTGGAAACTTGAGAAGGGCCATTAAAGTGACTTAATGAGCCAGTGCCAATCTCATGTGCGGCTCCAGGGGTGCTCGTTAAATACTCACACCCAGACTTGACCTCATTCTTAATATGACTACGGCATTGAAGCTGTGTAGGAAACTGTGAATCTACACCATCTCGGTGGCCAAGGCGCCTTTGAAGTCTTCCTTAGCTTAAGCTTTCAACTGCTTTCTTCTTGACCATAGGTCTGTGACCTCTCTTGCCTTGAGAAGTTACTTTCTTTTGAAAAACTGCAAGTTATAAATTTTCACTTGGCCCCTTTAGGATACAGAGTTTCTATAGCTTAGGAATATTTTTCTCATGGACCTTGGGACCATCCTTTTGAAGTATGGTTCTTTGGAAAGTTAGGGTCCTTGTCTCTTGGTCCCTTAGGAAAAACAGAGGCCTGGCTTTGCAGTGGAGTCAATGAGTAAACACAGACAAAGAGTGTCTTAGTCACACTGACCATATTCACTGTTAAGAGTTCTGATCACCGAGTCTTTTTGAATGCACTCCTTCCTAGGCCAGGAGGGATGGGGGTGGGCCTTGGACTTCCAACAGGGCAGGGCACCATGCCCTCTTTCAAGGAAGAAGGGGGAGGGAGGAGGGGTGGGGGGGTAGTGGGAGGGGACCGGGAGAAGGGGAAGAAAGGAAAAAAAATTTTTTTTTTATCTTTAATTATGTTCTTGAATGGAAAAAATAAAACAAAACAATGTATGGAAAAAA
>PVIU01017023.1:0-43194 GCA_004026605.1 Ondatra zibethicus
TCCACTAGAACATCTGCATCTGTCACAGAGCATGTGCACTCCACTAGAACATCTGCATCTGTCACAAAGCATGTGCACTCCACTAGAACAGAACTGCCCTAATCCAGATGTAATGAAGAAGAGAAACTAGAACTCATTAAAGGAAGCCTTTATTCTGCAATAATTAAGACCATCAGAGGAATGGAATATTCTTACACTTAAGAGCATCGAAACAATATACTGCTAACAGCACCCCGTTGTAAGAACTCTTACTGAGCAGAAAATGAAAAAGGAAATGAATCCAGCCGTCAGTCTCATCTTATGTGGTTGGATAAGGGGTTTGGTTTGAATGTGTGTGAGTGTGTATGTGCTCATGCTAATGCGAGTGTGTTTTAGTAAAACGAGAGTTTGGAGAGTTGAATAAATGGTTGCAAGTTTTGGACCCCCTTGATGACAGTCTGCCACTAAATGAGAGTTGAAGAAAGGGATCCTGCTCCTTACTCTGGGATCATGGTTCGCATTCCTCTCTACACAGTTATTCTTGCTCACTGTCACCCTCTACTGGCCATCCCCATATTTGAGGAAATCTTAGGAAACTCAAAATCTATCTGCATTTGAACACCTCAATATTTAAATAAAACCCGTTAAAGAGTTATGTGTGTATATGTGTGCATGTGCATGCATGTGTGTGTGCAAATATGTATAGTTGCATGTGTATATGTGTGTAGGGTAGAGGTCGGGTGTCCTCAATTGCTTCTCTACCTCATGTTTTGAGACAGAATCTTTTCTGAACCTGAAGGTCACTAATTGGCCTGAATTGATTGATCAGTGAGCCCGGGAGATCCTCCTATATCCTATCCCAAGCACTGTGGTTACAGATGTGACGATCCGTGTGGCTTCTTACATGGCTTATGAGGATGTGAACTCAGTCTTCTGCTTTCATGCAGTTACTTTACAGACTGAGCCACCTCCCCAGCTCCAACAGCTTTATTTCCTAAAATTAACTTGCCCAATATACGTTCAACAAAATAACTGTAAAGTTTAGCTCTGCCCCTCTTAAATGATGGCAAGCTGTGAAGAAAGAACCCTCTTTTCTATGCGTTTTCAACATTAGGAGATCATGGAATAATTTGCAGTTCAAATTTTTCTAAAGACTTGAGAGCGTGGCATTTGAGAGAGTTAAGCTCCATCCATTACCTGAGGGTGTATGGGGTCAGAGAAACTCCAGAAAAGAATCAGTGACGGCTGTAGCAGCAATTTACCCGAAAAGTGGACTCTCTCTTCATAGGAGAGGCGCACAGCCACCGACACGACTATGAGCCCTGTTGAACCAAACACAAGTAGCAAGCAGTCAGCAGCCACCGTGCAGAGAGACCCCCACTCCGTGTGTGTCGTAGTGGTAGATTTGATGTAGTGGGCGCGAGCTGCATGTCCCTTAGCATTGAAAATGTAGCTGGTGCAAACTGAGATGTGCAGTCGGCATAGACAGCTTATTTGGAAGGCTTGGTAATAAAAATGTGATTTTGTCTTTAATTGTGTGACTATGTGTCTGTCTCTGTGTGGTGTGCGCATATGAGTGCAGGTGATCTGGGGACCAGTAGGAGGCGTCAGATCCCCCAGAGCTGGAGTTACAGGTGGTAGTGAGCCACCTGGTGTGGGTGCTGGGAATGAACTCTGGTCTCCTACAAGAGCAGCTTGTGCTCTTGACCACTGAGACATCTCTCCAGCCTTCAAGAAATATTTTTAATCAGAAAAATGTCAGTGAGGAGGGCAGGAAGGGAGAAAGTGAGCAGAGACTTAATTTTTTCCCATGGCTACATCTGAACACATTGATTGCTTTCCTTTAGCTGTTGAGTTCTTTAAAGATGTCTGCCCAGAGTGTTAGGGGTAGCACATTCAGCACGGGAGGCTGGCAGGCCCCAGGCAAAGGCAGACTCTTCGTTCACTGCCCCAGCAGCTATGAGACCTGAACAAGTCGTTTCCCCAAGTGTGTGTATGGGAAATGCTTGCTTGGCAGGGGCCTGGCACTCAGCAAGCCTTATATGTTTAGCTGAAATCAATCTCATTTTCAGTCTTAGATATTAAAATAAGACTTTTACAAAGTCAGAACAAGAGGGAGCCCTTGACATTTTTCCTTACCATAGATGGTCGGGTGCCATGAAACACAGGTAATCATTTTCTCCATGGTGCTGTGAAGGTCTGTAAAGGACTGGTACTCTTTAAGGTGGGTGTCGCTCTTGTCCCCAAAGGTGCTTTCTTCCTCTGCAAGGTTCTTCCAGTCGTTGATAAATGTGTTCATGATTTCATTTTGCTGAAGGGCTATTTCAACACTGTTTTATTCAAAAAAGAAGCAGCCGACATGCTGGATTTTGGTATCAACGACATTGGAACTGTCATCACAGGCATGAGGATGGTCGAGGAGACATGTGTGCCCGTGAGGACTACTCTTGCTCATAACCCAAAGCTGCACAGCATGAATCCCTTGGAAGATTCTCTCACCATTTTCTTCTTTGCAAAATGGTCTACTTAGGTTTATTTTAGATAAATGAGAGAAAAAACTCATTTTTAAAAACTGCTTACTGTTGTGGGGTGTTTTGATCACACTCTGACACTCCTGAGACAGGCACTAAAGTTTACTTTGAATCAGAGGGTAGAGCTAGCTACTAACCGACTAAAATTAGCCATAGAGATTTTGGAGGACCAAAGGCATATAGAGAGACACAGAAGGTAGTAGGGGATTTAGAAGGATGCTTGGCCCCTTTTGAATTGAGGAAGGAAAGAGAGAGGAGGTCACTGGTCACTTTTCTGCCACTTTTCTGATCAATCTTTTGACACATATATCTAATGATTCTTTTATCAATAAAAACTTGGGAGTCAGATATCAGGATAAAAACCCAATTGATCAGAGACGCAATGGAGAAGAGGCGAGCAACCTCCCCTCAGTCTCCTTCCTCTATCCAAAAGGTCAAGCCTCTCTCTAAGCCCCTCCCTACAATTTCCTGTGTCTCTCTCTTATGTGTCCTCGGTCCTTTAAAACCTCTACAGCTAATTTTGGTCAGTTAGTTGCTAGCTCTGCCCTCTGATTCAAGGAAACACTATTGACAGTCTCAGGAGTGTCAGAGTGTAATCAAAATATCCCACATCTCCCCCTTTTTGTCTAAATAAAAAGGGAAGCTTTAAATTCATCAAGATAAGATAGATAATAATTTCTCCAAATTTGCCAAATACAAACGAACTGGACATTGTAACTGTAATTCTCACCTGACAATTGTTCTTATTGTATATAGTTTTACTGTGTTAGAATTAAAACCTTCCCTTTTTATTTATACTAAAAGGGGGAAATATTATGGGATACATAATTGCACCCTGGTACTCCCAATACCACCAATAAAGTTTACTTTGAATCAGAGGGCAGAGTTAGCTACTAGCTGGCCAAAATTAGCCATAGAGGTTTTGAAGGACGGAGGACACATAGAGAGACACAGGAAGCAGTAGGGAGGGGCTTAGAAAAATGCTTAGGTCTTTTGGATCAAGGAAGGCCAGAGAGAGGATGCCCCTGGTCGCTTCTCTGATCAATCAGGTTTTCACCCCAATATCTGACTCCTGAGATTTTACTGATAAAAGAATAACTAGATAAGTGTTTCCACTTACTTATAGACTGGAATCACACTTCCACAAACTTAGAAATATTTAACAATGGTAAGCAGTTTTGAAACAGGAAGAGAAACAGCAATACTAGTATAGGTTTCTTATTTACTCTGACCAGGGCTGTAATAGTTCTTGTACAAATTTTGTTCTTTCTTTGCGTCTGGGTTCTCTTTCCTTTGCAACAGGGAAGGAATTCCAAAAGCCCCTTCTTGTTAGAACATGGGCCGGCACTGCTGATCTCACAGTCTCAATATCCCCCCCCCCCCCGCCACCCGCACTCGCATGTCTCTCTGGAGCAGAGCTAAGAAACTGTCTGTGCTGTGATCAGGCAGCTCTTAATTTATGGCATCCAGCTGCTCTGTGCTCTTTGCCAGGGATTCTAGGCTGAACTAAACCATGTGATGAGAAGCTTCATTCTACCTGTGAAAGGTTACAAAAAGTCAGATCTTCCTTTGTATGAAGTTACCTTCAGCTGATGTGTAGAAGGCGTGGGTGAAGCATAAATTAATTTTGTGCCTAGACTTTTATCCCACCTTCAGCCTGTCAAGTTCTGGCCTCAAGCATTCAGATAAGCAATGTTCGACTTAATTGATAGTTTGGGACTAGGAAATCATCTTGGTACACTAGCTTGTTCTCACTGTGTCTGGTACAGTCCTAGAACGAGAGGCCCATGATGACTTTGCAGTAGAGGGCAGGAATCACTGAGACTCGTTCACTTATGTCCCACTAACAACTGTCCTCATATTCCTATGTGTCACACAGGAAGCTGCTTCTGGAGACACCGTTATTAAAAATAACTGTGTGCATATTGTGTTTAAAGTTTTAGATAGGTACTTTCTTACCTTGTGGACACGTTGTTGAGAAAATCGACCAAAGACTTGGATTGTTCCAGGGTTTCTTTTTCCTCTTCTGAAAATTCCCTTGCATAATACTGTGTAGTCGCATTTTTAGGAAATGCCCTAATATTTAAAAGAAAGTTGAATACCAAAACTTGGATCAGAGAGAAGCAAATATAGGTACTACCAGGTTAAAAGTTTATTTCTGTGGTGGTGGAGTCAGACTATTCATATCAAAATGTTTTACTTTGGTATTTTTTCTTTATCATAAAATTGATATTGATGACTAAAATCGATATGCACATTTCTGCAACATAGGAAGAAAAGTCTTGGGTGCTAGCAGGAAGTGGAGGAAAGGTCACAAGGGGGCTAAGAAGAGAACATGGTCAAAGTACATTGTATCCTTATGAATCAGTACTGTGCACAGTGTATATACATTAAAAATAGCTTTAAAGTGTCTTATATTATAAAATTTTATTTAGACATCATTTTAAAATGTAGGAAAGTAGTAAGAAGGATATAACTATAATATATAACTATATATTACTTACCCAGGCCCCCTAACTAATATTTGTCATTTACTTAACTGTTTTTCTCTTTAAGTCAATATTTGGAGTATTTATTCTTCCTCTTTTCTCTCTTCTATTTCGTGAATCAGTTTCTCTCTTTCTCTTTCTGGTCTATGTGGGTGGTATAAGTATGTGTATTCAGGTACATGGTTGTATGAGTAGGTGCCCGAGAGTGCTGAGGCTAGAGAGGATGTTGAGCATCCTGTCTACCCTCGTGTGCCTTATTCGCTTGGGCAGCGTCTCTGGAGCTCCTTGTTCTTTAGGTAGGCATGCTGGCCAGCAAACCTCACTCAGCAGCACCTCTGTCACGGCCTCCAGAGTGTTAGAGTGCCACCACGTGTGACTTTTTAAATGGGTTTTGGGAGTTCGGAACTTAGTTCCTCAGGCTTTTACAGCAAGCTCTCTTACCTACTGAGCCCCAGATCTCTCTGGCTCTATCTCTGTGTATCTAAACAAGTACAAACCTTTCCACTTTCTCGAGGGACCTTAGGCAATAGTGTCACAATTGGGAAGTGCTACATGAATCTATCGGTAGGGTCCAGAAGCTGTTACATACCCTGTAAGGCACAATAAAACCCTCCCACTGCAGAGACTTGCTTAGTTTCAAGTGCCAATCACAGGGAGGGGGGGAGACCCTGCCCTAAGAACACAAAGCTAGGGTTTGTTACATTAGGGCAGCAATGGCATCCATGTCAACAGAGACGTGTGCTGTCTAGTTGACCCCCAGGCCTTGCCCCCACTGTGAACGTGTCACTCTGGACATCTGGGCTTCATCCTCGGTCTCACTCCCTGGGTGAGCCTGGGATCCTCGGCCACTGAGTTGGAGAATGGTGGGTGGTGCACTCATTATCAGTGTGGACTCTGAGGACTGATTCGGTCACTAGCCATGTGACCCTGAGCTAATTATTTAAGCACGCTGAGCCTATTTTCTTGTCTGTGAATGCTGGAGTCACTGTAGGGTGTGCTATTGACTATGTGCAGGGCCTTGAAGAGTGCCCAGCATACGTAAAGTGCTCCATAGGATCCTGGGTATTGAACCCATGTTTGTTGAGCAAATAGCAGTAAGTTGCTGCTGTGAGTGATAAATGTATTAAATAGTGACCAAGCAGAAAGGTAACGAGAGTTTGGAGCTTAAAGTTTGATAGAACAACATTCCACCCTTCCCTGTAGATGGCAGAAGGGGGAATGGTGCTGAGAAGGATTATTGATATGAAACCTGAGGGATTTAGGCTTATATCTTATTTTCACTTTTTAACTTCTGCCCTTCAGGCAGGAATAAGTAAAAAAATAAAGACATTTGTGGTTTTACGAAAGTAGCAACATAAGTAACCAAGAGTTATTAATTTTTTTTCTTTTAAAAATTTTTTTATTTCTTTTTTTAGCCTGGGCTACTTAAATGTGTAGTCCAGGCTGGCCTCAAACTCGTGATCCTCCTGCCTCTGCCTCCTTCAATAAATCCTACTGGCATGCGCCACCACAACCAGCCATTCATAGTTTTTTAACGATGATTTGGTCTTTTGCTTTTCCGCAAAAGCTATCCATTAATACTCCAGTTTAAAATATATTCTAAACTTGGAGTTGTGTGTGCGTGCACGTGCATGTGTGGTGATTGGGACAGAACCCGGTATCTTGTCTGTGTTAAGCACACTAAGCTGGATCAATAATTGAGCTTTCATTTTCAATTTCCTTTTTGCCTCTGACTGTTTACTTGTGAGATGGTGGCAGAGCCTCCTTTTGAGGACCACTGAATTGGTGTGTTAGAAGAACACATGTGGGACCAGCACGAGCATTGCTTTCACCTCTTGTATGAGACAGCGTCACCGGTGAGTTAGGACATCTTCCATCATGGTTATACATCTGTCTTTTTCATACCTGCCATATCCTAATATCTGGATATAATGAAGCATCATTATATACCAAGATATATTTTCCCAGCCATCTAGGTTTGGACCATTTCTTCTCTTTGTGAGTCAAGGTCCACTCATTTCTCTTCTGTTACTCCCTCTCCCCGGAAAAATAGCCAACACTATTTTTATTGGTCAGTGTTTCTTGAGAGACTACTACATTCAAAATACAGTGGGTTGGGTTCCCGCTAGAGTGTCACTGTTCCTTTTGAGTCAACCTTAAGTCTGGCCTGGCTCTCTTGGAACTTGTCTGTATCCTGTGTGCCTTGGCTAGGAAATCAGCTCTCTTTTCTGTCTTGATCTCTCTTCCAGGCATTTCTGGGTCATTACTGAAGTCTTCACTTGTTTCTTCTTTCCTCTGGCTCTAGCTTTCCTCTTTCATCTTCTTCCGTCGTTTCTGACCCATTCTCAGCCTGACCTTTAGAGTCTATGTCCTGAGTTGAACATTAAACTTGCATAACTTCTGACTTGATTTACACAAACCAGAAAAATCATGATTTTGTATTATACCTCATGATTATGACCCTCTATTTTAATGCTCTCTCTTTCCTTTTAACACTGAACGTAAGTGCATCACCACATTGCACTCTGCCTTAATGTTGGTCTTACACGCCTTTACTTGCTCCATTCCTTTCCCCTATTAAAAAGTACATGACAGAGACTCCTGCAGTCTAGATATACAACAGTAAAACAAGGAGAAACAGTGCGAAAAGTCTAAGGGGGGATGGGAGAAGAGAGACAATGAAAAATGTGGGTAAAGAGATGACCGTACCATGGAGAAAAATGGTGGTGACAGTGGAGGGGAGTAAACACTAAAGGAAGTCTTGTGTTTCTGCAGGAGGGCCAGGGAATGCACAATCTTCTGGGAGAAAGAACATTCTGAAGTATCAATATTCCAGCCATAAATATGTTTGTAAGTTTCAAGAACAAGCAGCTAATGTGGGTGGCAGGAATGAGCAAGGGGAATTGGGAGAATAAAGTTAAGAGGTTATGAAGGGGATCCCAGCCATACGAAGCCTTGAAAGTATGGGAAGGCTTCAATCAGGTCCATGATCTGAGGTCCACTTTAACGGGATTCCTGCGTCTCTATGGAAAGCACAGGGCAAGGACGGACAGCTGTAGCCCCAGTAGAAGGATTTACCACCCTCCAATCAAGAGCTAGACATGATGTGGTCCAAGGAGGAAGTGGATACATTTTAGTCTGGGTAATTCAGAGAATATTATTACTACTTACTAAGGTGAGGGAGATACAGGAGGCTCCTGGATTTGGGCTTGAAAACTGAGTTTGCTTTGGCATTTGAACTTGAGATACCTATTAGATAGTCAAAGAAACAGTTGGATAAATGTGTGTGGAGTTCAGGGGAGACTGAGGCTCAGAGTGTGGATTTGGGAGTCATTAGCAGACAGATGGCAGGGGATGCTACAGGGCTGGATAAGTCACCCCGGGATAAGTTCAGGGCCTTGGGGTCCTTAAATGATTATATAAGGGAAAGAGGAAGAGCCAGTGAGAGAGACCTAGAAGGAGCTGCTAGCGAGCAAGGAGGGGATCAGTTCACTGTGCCCACCCATCATAATGGAAAAGTAATTACAGAGAGATAAGCAGTCAGCGTTCTTAAATATTCCTGAGAAGTAAAGGAAGAGATGGTCTGGAAATGGTCAATGGAATTAGCAGAGCAGGGCCTTAGTAAGACAGCTCCGAGCGGGCTTGGGGCGAAGGGTAAATAAGAAACGGAAGAGGATGTGGGGTGTGGTGCTGGTTATGTCTAGGAGAGCTTGGACAACTGCCATGAAAGTGGCATTAGGCAATAGCTGGAGCAGATGTGTTATTGTTTGGTTTTGATGATGGTATTTTAAATGTACACATCTCCTCTCTATCCTATCTTCTCTGTATCTTGCCACTGCTTAAATTAACAGTGGCTACATTTTGCCTGGTTTAATTATAGCCACTTCCTACCTGGCCAGCCTGTTCCATTTACAGCTTCCTCTACCCTGCCCTCCAGCATACACCACCGTGGATCATTTTTACACTGTACATCAAGTCTCCTTTGTTTCAGAGCTCTCCAGCACTTCCTGCTGGTCCACTGCTTTTCTGTGTGCCACACTGGGAAGGAAATGAGACTTTACATGCTATTCGAAGTGTTCTGGATAGAAGTTTCTTGTTTTTTCATAAGCGATAGCGGCCCAAATAAGAAATCTAGCCAATGAAGCCAGACAGTCTGACATGGGGTGCAAAAACAGTCACCTAGAGCTGTAATCCCAGCATCTGGGAAGCTGAGGCAGGAGGATAGCTGAAAATTTAAGATGAGCCCAAAATACATAGCAAGTTCCAGGCCAGCCCAGGCTAAATAGTGAGACCCTATCATAAACAAAGTCTCTAAGCAGGAAGACAGTAGCACAATTCCAGGTGAGAACCAGCAAGCACTGTGATTATTAACACCATTTCCCATTGTCCTGCTTCATATTTTTAGCATATATTTATGTCTTGTTCCCTAAGAGTTTAAAAAGAGAGGTACTGAGCACAATTCAGTCTTCCTGAATTGAACACACTTGTGTGGCTGCTGTACCATGTCATACCTACCATCTTGTCTGAGTGCTTGTGCCCTTGACTTCAGGAATGACTTGCAAGCCAATGTCTTTCTCAACTTGAGTGAGTGTATAATTTTTGTCGGAGTAAGAAGCACACTCAATGTAGGCATCTTTGACGCTAGAAGCATTCTGGTCTCTGAAAGTCACGGGTGCACCAAATTCACTTCTTTTCCTAGAAATCATGTACGTCACCTGCAACACACATAAGCAGCAAAGAAAACCCAATGAAATCTCTGGAGAGAAACGGGTGTGAGTGTTGGTTTACCCAGACACTCTCAGACTCTTGTGGATTCTTGCTGTCCCTCTCGAGCTTTGGTTCCCACAGCCTGCAGCCATGTTCACTATGGCTGAGGCCTCCTCACCTGTAGACATAAAGGACAAGCAGTGACTGGGAATTTACATCTTGACCAGTAGTGGGCTGGTGGGAGGCATCGGAAGTTCATCTCCGTGGCTTCTATTTGGGATAACCCTGAGTATAATTTGTACTCCCGAGTTCCTCTATGGACTCAGGACAAAGCCTTCCTTCTAGAGACAATGGCAAGCTTGCTCCCTCAGAGGGCTTCCTTCCTGTCCAGCACCCGACTAAGTCAATTGCACCCAACCCTCCCCTCAAGAGCTGCTCCGGGAGGGAACACTAACTGTATTCCTTTTCTACTGCTGCTGTAATCAACCGCCACAACTGGGGTGGCTTAAAACATAGGAATTTATTCCTACAGCTGTAGAGGCTAGACTGCTGAAGTTGTCTAGTTGAAGGGCAAGGGAGAACTTGACCTTGCTTCTTTCCTAACCCCTGGCCAGCTAGCAGTCTTCATTATTCCTTGACCATAGATACATTCTCCCTGAGGTCTCTACAGTCATCAGGCAAGCATGTGTGCTGGGGTTGGGCCAAGGGCTTGGAGGGTTTGAGGTCCAATTCTCTGTCTCTTCCATGTGGCATCCCTGCCTCCATCTATACTTGATCAACTTCTCATAAGAACACTAGTCAATGGACGGGGGTGGGGTGGGGTAAGCACGAGGAGGGGAGGGAGGGGAACGTGGTTGGTATGCAAAATGAAAAGAAACTTTCAAATAAAAAAAATTAAAAAAAGAACACCAGTCAAGTCAGATTAGGAACCTAGTCTATGTGTGACCTCATTATAGCTTATATATAACTCATTATATATTAGCAAAGACCCCCTCCCCCCATTTTACCAGTAGTGTTACACTCTGGGGTACTAGAGGTCAAGAGACTTTAAGATATCCTTTTGGGGGAGACAGAATTAATTCCTAACACCTGCCAAAGAAAAAGACCATTCTTTGTTGGGAGCTATAGATCCCTGGCCCCCTGATTTTCTTTGCCTGCCTCAGACCCTTTGCCTGCTGCAGTGAACTGGGCAAAACACCTGTGCCTGCAGCTGCTCTGAGCACGAGACCCTGAGGGCAGGGGAGTGCGTTCTGATGAGGCCTGCAGCTGAGAGATCCCGAGAGCTGGGCGTGGCTAAGAATCCCTATATAAGCTTTCTCTGAGCACAGTAAACTTGGAATTGGCATTCTTGTATGAAGGATGACCCGTGTCCGTGTCTCTCTCTGTCTGCCTCTGTCTATGTATTTTTAAGTCTCCCAGCCCGGTCCTGGCTCGCGTACCATCTTGTAGTGGCACAGGCGCTACAGGACCGGTCGGCTTTTTACAATTCTTCTATTAGAAAAAGAAGAAACCCACACTTTCCAATACAGCAAAGTTCAGGCTACCCCAGGAAAGAACACTTTTAGTTACAGCGGGTAAAGACTGAACAGCATCAAAGACTCTGACCTGCCTTTTTGATTCCTTGACAGATTCTTCCTCAATTTCTTTCTCACTGCCCAGAGACACCCACGGCTTGGAGACAGGTGCTTTGTAGATGAACATATCTTCTGGAACATGCTCCTTGGGTTCTTCTTGTTCCTCTGGCACTTCTGGGGTCTAGGGAATAACAGCAGCATTCCTATAGTCCATGTGTATATCTTACACAATTACCTGACTTTTCTAGGGGTTCATGGGGCACTTCCTGTATCCTTGCCAACTTACGTTTTCTTAAGTCCAGTAAGCAAAAGGGTGGTGGTGGTCGGAGAATTAAAAAGACATGAGGATAGAAAGAAAACAAGGAGAGACAGAGCCATCGCCACCCTTCCCATGGCTCACCCCTTTCAAAGGGCCGATGATGACAATCTATTGTTTCTCCTAGCAACCTGCCTTCTCAGCTTTCTCAAGGAACTGATGCCTGAGGTCTCCAGGATGGCAGTGAACTGATGCCTCTCTACCCACACCTCCCACTCCAGGTGAGTCCACCAACTCCCAACTTCCCTTCTCTCCACAATATCCCCAGCCAGCAGGAGGTAGCCAGACTTGAACCGGCTCCCCATACCCAAAGAGTCTGGGCTGGGATGTTGAAGAGGAAGCTTCACCCCAAACCCCCTACCGCATCTCTCTCCAAACTCTGCTGCATCTCAGAAAGCCCACCAAATGATAACACACACAAATCCAGGCATAAACAAGCATACTGTGGCCACTTTATTTACACGTATACTTAAACAGACAGATGAACAAAACTTTTCCCAAGAAACTGTCAGCTGACCAACTTAAAAATCCTGGAGTAGGCAGCAGGAGCCAGGCTGCAGGAGCCCGGCGAGCACACAGATGTCCCATTGAGGGCCAGGCCAGCAGATGCCCGTAAGGGAGAACAGAAACACAAGGACAGAACATCTGTGCAGCTCAGAGAGGGAGGGCGGGGGGACGATCCAGATCCATTGTAGGGAGACCTGCTAGGAATGAGAGAGAGATGGGAGTGCAGACAAACAACAGTGAGAGAAGGGGGGGCAAAGTGTAGAGGATGACCAGCAGGTGGGCTGTGGCATAGGAGGGTAGGGAGGCGTAGTAGGAAGGGAGAAGAAGGTGGAGGAGGAGGGAGTTGGTCCTTGACCTTTGTTCCAAAGGGCGGGGAGGATGGATGGGAGAGGAATAAAGAGGGCTGTTGGCCACTGTATGGGACATGTGACCCAGTAGGAGGGAGGATTAGGGGTGTGGGGGAGGGGCCAGTATTTCCAGCAGCATGGTCAGGGCAGCATTTTTAGGGTCTCAATTCCCAGATAGGCGGGAATCTGGAGGTGTCGTGGTCCTAGCCAACAGGAAAGGTGCTGTGAGACACTGGCTACTGAGGGAAGGGTGGGAGCGCAGCACCCAGAAACCGTGGGCATAAGGGAGTTTTTGGCCACTTGTCCCACGGCGGCAAAAATTTTTAGGCATTTAGGACATGTGGTATCAGTCCCAATTTTGTTAAAGGCTGCCCAGGGCAAGTCTATGCCGGGACCCAAAGCCTACTGCAATGTATCCACTGTGGTAGGCTTTGGGACAAAACACAGGGAGTGTGGGATATTTCACTGAACAGAACATCTTCTGAGAAAGGGGTCCCCTGGGATAAGGCAGGTCTTTGTCCCAGTAACAGGTCGAGGGCCTGGTATGGCTGCACCTTTGGCGGAACACCCTGAAAATCGCAGCAGGCCCTGGAAAGGACAACTTACCCAGTTGAAAGCCAATCTTTGCCTGCCAGAGAGCAGGTGTTGGGGAGAAGGGTGTTTTACCACCATTTGGCCCTGGGCCGGTGGGGGAAAAACAGCCCCTCGGTGGAATTTCCAGATTAAAAATTTTTGCACCCCATAAGCCTCTCTGTTGAGGCAGCAATCCAGATCAGACCAAATCAAACTGAATTAGAAAAAGACCAGGCTTAATGGATAAAAACACTCCTGGATGATTTTTCAGCACCCCCCACTACCAGAGGAGATGGGAAAAGAAGATCAGAAAACCATGCATGTTTTCTGGGTGGGGGGCAGTTTAAATACCCCGTGGGAGTGGTCTTGAGCATCTCTGGGGGAGGGATCATCATTTGGCAGGCTTTCTGAGATGCAGCAGGGTTTGGAGAGAAATGGGGGAGGGCCTTGGGGTGGAGCTTCCACCCAAGCAGGGAGGATGAACAGAATATTCCATATGCTAAGAAAGCATAATTTATTGCATGTCTTTACAAATAACAGATTGCTTAGTTTGATGGCTAAAATATAAAACTCAGTTTCCCTGGATTTATGAAGGGTTATTTGATAAGAGGAAAGAGAGGAAAGTAATACACACACACACACACACACACACACACACACACACACACATATATATATATACACACACACACATATACACACACACTTATGTATGTGTGTATATATGTGAGTGTATATATGTGAGTGTGTGTGTGTGTGTGTGTGTGTGTGTATATATATATATGTTTGTTCTATTTTGGATAACTTCATCCTGAGGAATAATTTCTTTTCCTAACTTTCTCTACAGAGTCAGGTCAAAGCTCACCATTCTGAAGCTGAGCTGAGCTCAGGAACAGAGCTCTGTCTAGGGGCCTAGGGATGCCCCAGAAGCATCACTCCCTCCAGCAACCAACCTGCAAAGGCTTAGGATTTTCTTACCTTTAAAAAGTTTTCCTTGCCTTCCTCAGTCCCAATGAGGTAAAAATTGAGTCCATATTTGAAGTCTTTGTCGTAAACGAGCAGCAACTCATCCCCAGGATATTCCTGTGGGGACATCAACAGAGGGCGAGGGTCAGAGCTCATTCAGTTTGTGCTGGTGCCAACATCAAATCGACATAGTCTGCAATGTAATCACGGCGATGATCTGCCTGCTAAACCCAAATCCTCAAATTATTTAATAAAAAGTTCTTAAAAATACAATGGGTCCATGGAAATTTTGCCATGCAATTAAAAAAGATTCATTTTTATTTTATAAGTGTTTTGTTTGAATGTATGTATGAGCACTATGTGTGTGCTTGGTTTCATGGAGGTGAGAAGAGAAAGCTGAGTTCCCTGGGAATGGAGTTAGCTGGTTGTGGGTCACCATGTGGATGCTAGGAACCAAATCTCATTTGGAAGGGGGGTGCTGCACTCTGAAGAGCCAAGTCCCATTCCGGCCCTATTACCATGTCATTCTATTTCTAACGGAAAGAGAAAAACATCGGGGCTGGGGAAATGACCCGGTTGGTAAATGTCTTGTGGGCAAGCATGAGTACCCATGTAAAGAGTGGGACACAGTGGTCTTGTCTCTGACAATGAGGGGTCAGGGGAGACAGGAGGAGTCTAGAAACTCATTGGCCGGCCATCCTCGCCTAACTGACAGATTCCTGGTTCAGTTTGCGGCCTCGTCTAGAAAAATAAACTGGAGTGCTGTTGAAGAAGACACAGGAGGTTGACTGCCCATCTCCTTCACACATGCACACACATGCACCTACACTCACAGGGTACACTCACCCACCCCAACACACATGCACACACACACACACACACACACATACACAGAAGAGCGAACTGTGTGCACTGCTTGGTGGTGTTAGATGCTTGGAGGCAAAGCAGGACCAAAACTATGAATTTAACAATTTAAAACAGCATAAGACAAAAGTTTTGAGACGCGATCTCTCTTTGCAGCTCAGGGTGGCCTGAAAGTTGCTATGTGTCCCAAGTTGTCCTTAGACTTGTGATCCTCCTGCCTAAGCCTCCCAAGTGCCACCATGCCCAGCTAGACTCCTATTTTAAGTTATGGGGTGAGAATAAACCGTTCACTTAGCATTCTCACATAGGATTTCCAGGGGCTGAATGTAAAGGGAATGCCAAAATTAAATGCAAAATCGTCTCTAACTTGTCCTGGGATGTCCTTGAGGCAGAACTGAGAGCAAAGAACAAGCCTGTATTTACCCGGACAATTTTTTTGACCGGGTGGAAGTCAGATACCGCGGCTCGGTTCAGCAAGTCTGCCAAGATATCTTCTTTTTTGATGAGCTTATACGGTTGCTCATCCATGAAATCTTCATCTGCTCGACAGCTGAATATTTCCTGGGTCTTGGTAGTTAATACTAATGGATAAATTTCTGGATGGCCTGTGAGAACAAAGTGCAATTTGGACATTAAGTACAACTTAAAATGCTAGCATCAAGGAATGTGCACTTGTATTGATTTTTAATAATGTTCTTGGTTACATATTTGAGACTCTAAATTTCTTGGTCTTACATGTGAAGTAACTACACTCATGGTAAACATTTTGAATGACAGACCTTCCGCGGCACCCACACAAAAAGCGAGCGGTGTGGTGGGAACGGAGGCTGCCCTTCCATTTCCTGACTGCCCAGACCAAATAATCACACAGGAACTATATTAATTACAACATTGTTTAGCCAATGGCTTAGGTATATTCCTAGCTAGCTTTTACATCTTAAATTAACCCATTTCTATTAATCTATGTTCTGCCACATGGCTGTGGTGTTACTTCATTTTTTACATGTCTGTTTCCTCAGAGGCTGGCTTGAATCTCTCTCCTTCAGCAGCTACATGGCATCTGCCTGACTCTGCCTTCTTTTACTTGCATTCAGTTTAGTTTTCCTGCTTACTTATATTCTTCCCTGTCACAGACCAAAGCAGCTTCTTTATTAACCAGTGGTAATAAAACATATTTATAGCATACAAAGGGAATCCCAGATCATGGTGTGATACCCTTGTACTGCCAGCAATGGTGAGCCAGGAGGTAGAGACAGGCAGATCTCTGGAGCTCCTGGCTAGGCAGCCTTGCCTACTTGGAGAGGTTCCAGGCCTATGAGAGACCCTATCTCAAACAAGAATATAGCAGGTGACTAAGGAGCAAATGACATCCAAAGATGTCCTCTGTCCTCTACATGCATGTACACGTGTGTGCACCCACTCAAACACAAACATGCATGCACACACAAAATCTTGGGAAAAACAAAAAGAAACTATCAATGGCTTACTAACATCTTCTAAGAAACATTAATATTTTCCTCTATTCATTCCATGTAAACCTTTTACCGCTTAACTGTCACCTCACTTGTATTTCTACTATGACGTTAAATAATATTTCTGAAACATTTTAAATTAATTTATTCCTATATTTGACCATCTTCTTACTGCTGAGTATTCAGTTTTTCTTATTTGTTTCTAATTATTATAACTACTCTTATGAATTAAAAATGTTTATGAATTGTTCTTGTACTACAAACCGTTCTTTGAGGGTAGTTTTAGGGGTGGAAGTACCGGTCTGAAGGTGTGGTGATTTTCTTTTAGGTCCTTTCAACGTCTGTCGTTGTCCCTGGTCTTGCTACTTCCTCCCACCACTGACCAGTCCCTAGCAGTGGTGTGTCCTGGGTCACAGGATGCAACAGGGGAAGGGAGCATTTTACCAGCCACCAACCTTCATTAAGGATTTCTTCCAGTTTCTTATCCTATTCAATATAAGCCTCTGCCAGGCCAGGCTCTGTCTCCCTACAGCATCTTCTCCCATCTCAGCATTCCTGGGGTCCCAGTGGTGATGCCCAGCACATAGACTACACATTAAAGACTCAGTGGTTTCCTTAGGAAGCTGCTGGGAGGAACTGGGACTCCTCTGCACCCAGGGTGGAAAAGAGCAGGTACTATAGTAATACAGGTGTTCAGAAAGGCAAAAATCTGCCTGCTCCCCCAAGAAACTGGAGAGACAAAAAATCATGTTCTTTTTTTAAAACTGCGGTTTAATTTTTAAAGGCCTTTTGAGACAGTCTGTGATTGCTAGCTTTAATTATCAATGCAATGCAACGCAATGCAACCTGGAACCACCTGGGGAAGACTGTCTACAGTAGACTGGCCTTATGGGCATGTCTATAGGGGATGGTCTTCACTAAGTTAACTGATGTGGGCAGTTTCAGTCCATGCATGTGGCACCATTCCCTAGGCAAGGAGGGAGGATCCTGAACTGTATGAGAAGGGAGAGAGTTGGCTGAGTGCAAGCAAGGACACATGCATTTGTTTCTCTCGGCTCTTGACTCTTGATGTGAAGGAAGTGGCTGTTTGCAGCTCCTGCCTTTACCACCTCTTCACGGCTGGAGTATAAGCTGAAACTGTGAGCCAAGTAAACCCTTTATCCCTTATGCTGCTTTATGCGCCCAGTGATTTTAGCACACCAACAAAAATAAAATCTGGGACAGGGCCTCACACCGTGAAATCACAGGCTGCCCAAGAATGCACTATGTAGAACAGGTTGGCTTTGAACTTGAGGTGATTCCCCTGCCTCAAGACTGTGTTTTGTGTTTCTTGCCCCTAGTAGACACCCAGTTCATAACCTACTAACTTGGTATTTTTCACAAAATGGCCCATTTTCACTAACAAGCCATTTTACTTATTTTTATTTTATGTACATTGGTATTTTGCCTGCATGTATGTCTGTGTGAGAGTGTCAGATCTTGGAGTTATAGACAGTTGTTAGCTGCCATGTGGGTGCTGGGAATTGAACCTGCGTCCTCTGGAAGAACAGTCAGTGTTCTTAACCACTAAACCATCTCTCCAGCCACTAACCAGACATTTTAAAGGCAATATAAAATATTGCAGTGTATGATGTGTGTTTGTGTGTGGGGGTACAGTGCAGTATATGATCTATGTTTGTGTGTGGGGGTACACTGCAATGTATGATGTATGTTTGTATATAGGGGTACACTGCAGTGTATGATATGTTTGTGTGTATGGGTACACTGCAGTATATGATCTATGTTTGTGTGTGTGGGTACACTACAGTGTATGATGTATGTTTATGTGTAGTGGTACCTGCAGTGTATGACATATGTTTATGTGCGGGGGTACACTGCAGTCAGTGTATTATGCATGTATATGGGTAGGGGCAGACAACAGTGTATGATGCATGTATGTGGGCGGGGGTGGACAGCAGTATATGATATATGTTTGTGTGTAGGGATATACCGCAGTGTATGATGTATGTATGTGGGCGGGATGGATAGCAGTATATGATGAATGTTTGTGGACATGGGCGCAGAGCAGTGCATGATTTATGTATGTGAGCATAGGTGCACAGCAGTGCATGATGTGTGTATGTGGACATGGGTGCACAGCAGTGCATGATGTATGTATGTGGGCATGGGTGCACAGCAGTGCATGATGCATGTTTGTGGGCATGGGTGCACAGCAGTGCATGATGCATGTTTGTGGGCATGGGTGCACAGCAGTGCATGATGCATGTTTGTGGGCATGGGTACACAGCAAGCTTTGGCAGTCAGAGAGCAACTGTGGAGCTGGTTCTCTCCATCTACTTTATTTTTAAATATTTTTTAATGTTTCAAAAGATGGGGGGGAGAATCCAGGGAGGGGAACAGTTCTGCTGGGAGGTCTATTGTTGGTAGACCACACCAACCAGAACAGGTGAGTGACCCACCTATCAGGAGAACTGCACCCCTCCCTGGATTTTGCCCCCTAACCCTTTGCCCAGGCCCACGCTGCCCCAACTAGTCCCTGCTCCACTGCTGGGCCCTAACCTCAATCCCAGCAGACTTCAGTTATTGAGGGGCAGACCACACCAGCCAGAATGGGTGAGTGACCCACCTCCCAGTAGAACTGCACCCCTCCCTAGATCCTCCCCTCCTTCCCCAAGCCCAGGTCATCCCAGCCAGTCCCTGTCCCCTCTACTGAGCCCTCCCCACAACTTCCGAAGACTTCAGCCAAGCAGGCCCAGGCCACACAAGTCAGAACAGGTCAGTGACCTGCCTGCCAGTGGAACTGTACCCCACCCTGGATTCTGTCCCCCGGGATCCTGCTTAGACCCACACCATCCCAGCTCATCCCTGGCCTGCTGCTGCTGGGTCCTGCCCTTAACCCCAGTGGACTTCAGCCACTGAGGCACAGACCACAACAGCTGCAACCCTCCTGGCTTGTAGCCCATTCCTCCCATCTCATCATCAGCACCAGCTCTGGGCCCTGCCCCAACTCCTGAGGAATCCCACTGCCCTGGTGCAGTTCTCACCAGTGGATGAGCAGGTGACCTGCCCGTTAGCTGGACTGCTGCCTCCCTCTGGATTCTGCTCCCCCAAGACTCACAGTACCGCCCAACCCTCCCGCCTTATCATCCTTCCTGCAGCCAGCCCTTCTTCACAACTCCAGCAGGGTCCACAGCCCCAGACACAGTCCATTCCAATGGGAAGAACAGCCCCAGGCAGTTCTACCGGAGGCCAGATTGCTTTTAGGTAATCCAGAAGAATATTCAGGCTTTACTGGAGGCCAGGCCGGATCTAGAGAACCAAGAGGACTTCAGCTATACCTAGAACACACTAGACCAAAGGACACAAGTCTCCCAGAACCCCAAAGGACACACCCTGCTAGACCTGAAGACTCATCAGTCACCAGAATCCTTGGCCACTTAGGTCAGAAGACCAGAGAGGAAACAGAAACCAAGGAACAAAACACTCATCCAGCAAAGACACAGTAATTAACACCTAGTCTTACAATCACCCCAAATCCAGATGCCAAAACTCCAGTGTAAGAAGACAATCAATAACAAAAGAGCAATATGTCACCACCAGAACCAAGCTATCCTAAGACAGCAAGACATTAACATTCCAACACAGCTGCAGCACAAGAAAGCAACCTTAAAAATAACTTTATGAAGATAACAGAGGTCCTTAAAGAAAAAATGAAAAATTTCTTAAAGAAATGAGGAAAAGGCAAACAAAAAAATCAAAAATTGCTTCAAGAATTCAAGAAAACTAAGGGTAGAAAACAGTTAACAGAAACAAAATTTTCAAGACTGGTGGGAGTGCGAATTGGTACAGCCGCTTTGGAAATCAGTATGGCAATTTCTCAGAAAATTAGAAAGTAACCATCCTCAAGACCCAGCAATACCACTTTTGGGAATACACCCAAAGGATGCTCAATAATACCACAAGGATATGTGCTCAACTATGTTCATAGCAGCATTGTTTGTCATAGCCAGAACCTAGAAACAACCTAAATGATCTTTGAATACATAAGGAGAGAGTGGACAATGTTGTCTTGTTCCTGATTTCAGTGGGATCGCTGGGAGTTTCTCTCCATTTAGTTTGATGTTGGCTGATGGCTTACTGTATTTTGCCTTTATTATGTTTAGGTATGTTCCTTGTATCCCTGCTCTCTCCAAGACCTTTATCATGAAGGGATGTTGTATTTTGTCAAAAGCTTTTTTGGTATCTAATGAGATGATCATGTGGTTTTTATTTTTCAGTTTGTTTATATGATGGATTATGCTGACAGATTTTCATATGTTGAGCCATCCTTGCGTCTCTAGGATGAAGCCGACTTGATCATGGCGGATGATGGTTCTGATGTGTTCTTGGATTTGATTTTCCAGTATTTTATTTAGTATTTTTGCATCAATGTTCATGAGTAAGATTGGTCTGTAATTCTCTTACTTAGTAATGTCTTTCTGTGGTTTTGGTATCAGGGTAATTGTAGCCTCATAAAAAGAGATTGGCAATGTTCCCTCTGTTTCTATCGTGTGGAAGAATTTGAGGAGTATTGGCATTAGTTCTTCTTTGAAAATCTTGTAGAATTCTGAGCTGAAACTTTCTGGTCCTGGGCTTTTTTTGGTTGGGAGACTTTTGATGGCTGCTCATCTATGTTTATAGCAGCTTTATTTGTAATAGCCAGAAGCTGGAAACAACCTAGATGCTTCTCAACCAAAGAATTGATAAACAAAATGTGGTGCTTCTGCACAACAGAGTATTACTCAGCTACTAAAAACAATGATGTTGGGAAACTTGAAGGCAAATGGATGGAACTAGAAAAAAAAACATCCCAAGTGAGGTAACCAAGACTGAGAAAGACAAACATCATATGTACTCACTCATAAATAGATATTAGCTGCAAAGCAATGGGTAACCATGCTACAGTCTACAGATCCAGAGAGCCTAGGTAATAAGGAAGGTTCAATGGGGATGCACGGATCTCCCTGAGAAGGGCAACTGGGTTTGGTGGGGACAGGAACATGAGGCATCAGGATGCGGGATGGGTGGAGGGGGAGAGTACTCAAAGAGATGACTGGAGAGGGGGGCATTTTGGGGTCAGATAAAAACCCGATGCAAGGGAAACCTCCACGAATTTACAAGGATGACCCTAGCTAAGATTTTTATCAATAGATTCCTCAACTGGCCATCTCCTGTGATCAGATTGGTGACTACCCCAATTGTCATCAGAGAGGCTTCGTCCAGTAGCTGATGGAAACAGATGCAGAGACCCACAGCCAAACATTAGACTGAGCTCAGGGAATCCTGCTGAAGAGTGGGAAGAAGGATTGTAGGAGCCAGAGAGGTTAAGGACACCACAAGAAAACCCACAGAAACAACTAACCCGGGCTCATAGGAACTCACAGAGTCTGAACCAATAACCAAGGAGCCTGCGTAGGATCAACCCAGGCCCTCTACATATGTGATACTTGTGTAGCTTTTTGTGTAGCTTATTCTACTTGTGGGACTCCTAGCGATGGGAACAGGGGCTGTCCATAATGCTCTGACTGGCTCTTGGGACCCTATTCCTCATCCTGGATTGCCTTGCCCAGTCTTAATACAAGGGGAGTTGCTTCTTCTTACTGCAACTTGATATGCCATGCTATGTTGATACCCATGGGAGGCCTGCTCCTTTCTGAACAGAAGCAGGAGGAGGGGACTGGGGATGGCAATAGGAGGAGAGGAGGGAGGGGAAACCATGGAGTGGATTTAAAATAAATAAAGTAAACAAATAAAAAGGAAACAAAAGACTATATTTCTTATTTTATATGAATAGGTGTTTTGGCTGCATATACATCATGCTGTGCACCATGTGCATGCAGTACCCTTGGAGGCCAAAAGAGGGCATTAGGTACCCTGGAACTGGATTTATAGTCGCTTGTAAGCCACCATGTAGGTGTTGGGAATCAAATCCAGGTCTCTGGAAGGGCAGTCGGTGCTCCCAAGCACTGAGTCATCTTTCCAGCCTCTCCTTTCACTTTTACTGGGGTTCTGGGATCAACTGAGGTTGTCAAGTTTGCCTGGAGTGTGCTTTATCCACAGCCATCTGACTATCCCTTAGTAGTCTCAAACATTTCTTTTTTTTTTAAAAAAGGACTGCTTTGGCCAAACCCATTTCTCCGTTTAATTTCTGCTTTCTATTTTCGTTGTTATTCTTTATTTTTTAAAAATTCCAGGATGTGGGGATGCAACCCGAGCGGACCTCAAAATGTGTCATGAGCCTCTAAATAGCAAATCCCAAGTGCTGCTTCCGCTCACCCATGCTCTCCATGTTCACTGGCTCCTCTTCTTCAGCAACTGAAAGGCGATGGGATATCAAGTTTACAGTTTGAATCAGGTGACCTCCCCTTGCTATGCTATTGTAAAACATCAAACACAAACTATAAATAAAAATATATACTGGAGAATTCAACTACCACCCGACTGGTTACAGGAGAGTGGTCGGTCGCATTTCATTATTATGTGGGGGAAAGGCTTAGCTCCATTCAATGTCTGTCTGACTTTATAAGAGCAAAAGTATTTCATCTTACTTAATAGATAAATGAAGAGTATATACTCTATAGTACATAACAACATGCAATAATACAAAATAACACACAAAGCAAGAAATAACCCAGTAAAAAATCCCATAAACAAAAAGACAATCCTACCTAGTAATGGTTGTTTGACCTTCTTTTTGCCATGCTGGCCCTTTTTCTGGCCCTTGGGGCTCTTCTGTGCTTTTGGTGCCATGGCTCTGATATAGGCTACAATGAGAGATAGCATTATTAAGTACTGGTTCATACTTTCAGGTATGAAGCATTCTTATTTAATGTATTCATAATGTAATATTTTCTAGGCTTGGGCCTAGACTAAATAAGCAATGAATTTTCAGTAGGAACTCAGGATTAGCTGTGTACTGTGTCTAAAGGTTTTAGTGCAACAGCAATGTGATTGATAAGACCCCGTTCCTATGGAGCCGTTGGCTGAGGTGCCCCATGGACGTCCCTGCTGCACTGGGATCTTATTCTCTGTGGTTTGTCGATGCTGTCTTGGTCTTTGTCTCCTCACAGGTGTCTTGGTTACACAGATGAGCTTTAAGCCATGGAGTGAGTCAGGTCCGCAGCACTCACATCTGTGCATAGTTTGTAAATTAATATAACTTAAGTCATACTCCTGTCTTACATGTAACCGTTAAGGTCTTATTTGTGCCGCCTCAGGGTGCTTTGACAGGATGTGGCACTGGACAAGGTCATTCCATGGCATTAAATCCCTGTCCAGAGGCCCACCATCAACTCATCCTATTAATTAACTCATCCTAACAACGAAAATAGAAAGCTAAGAGTATGATTTCAGAGTCAGGTATAGTGGCCATCCCTATGATTAGGGCACTTGGGAGTGGAAGCAGGAGGATTGCCTTGTACTGCAGCCAGCCTGGGCTACAGAATAAGACGTGATTTCAGGAGTCTGTGCACCGGTACTTACAAACAGTCTTACTTTTTGGCTGAATGGCCCTGGTACACTACGGACCTTCTTAGTCTCGTATGTATTTCTTTGTTTACCGGGGAAAATGGAATCCACTTCAGAAGCTGAGTTTGAGGGCTCAATAAAAGTAATAAAAATCAAATCATTATTAAGCTTGCCACCTCAGAGAGGTTTGTCTTGTTTTATGAAATCAACATCAACACAGATTGAGCATTATCTTGTAGCTGGTGGCTAAGACATCATAGCATCTTTGCCTAGTCCCGTCATTACAGAATTGTGACCAAAGTGTGGGTGCCTGTGTGTTTGCCTATAAATGTCTTTCTTGTGTGCATTGAAAACATTATCATTATTGTGTATATATGCATGCAGAGGAGGAAGGAGGGTGGCAGATGTACCACTGTGCTTGTGTGACAGTGAAAGGGCAACTCTGTGAAGTCACCTTTATGTGGGTTCTGGGATTGAATTTAGGCCATCAGATTTGCATAGAAAGCACTTCTCATGTTGAGCCTTGAAAGTCCAATGTGTGTATTATTATTATTAATTCTTTTTTTGTTTGTTTTTTGAGACAGGGTTTCTCTGTAGCTTTGGAGCCTGTCCTGGAACTAACTCTTGTAAACCAGGCTGGTCTCGAACTCACAGAGATCCTCCTGCCTCCTGAGTGCTGGGATTAAAAGCGTGCGCCACCACTGCCCAGCCAGTTTGAAGCATTTTATATGCATTTTAAATTCAATGAATTTTTTTGAGACAGGATTTCCCAATTTGCCTCCTCACATTGGCTTTGAGTTTAAGATACTTCTGCCTCAGCTTTTCTGTGATCTTAATCTTAGCTACATGTTATTATTACTGTTATTTTTCATCCTTATTTTATGAAGGATGAAGGGATCAGATCACTGATGGGGGAAATGGAGAGGGTGAGCATACTCTCAGCCTCCACACCACACCATTCCGCGGATTTCTGTGTTTCATTACAAATACATCTTAATTAGGGTTTCTATTGCTGTGATGAAACACCACATCCAAAAGCAAGTTGGGGGGGGGGAAGAGTTTATTTGGCTTACACTGACACGGTGTAGTCCATTGCTGAAGGAACTCAGGGCAGGAACTCAAACAGGGCAGTAACCTGGAGCTGATGCAGAGGCTCAGAGGTTTACTGGCTTGCTCTCTATGGCTTAATCAGCAGTTTTCTTACAGAATCCAGGACTACCAACCCAGGGATGGCACCATCCACAATGGGCTGGGCCCTCCCACGCCAATCACTAATTAAGGGAACGCCCTACAGCCAGAACTTATCGAGGAATTTTCTCAATTTTGGTTCCCTCCTCTCAGGTGACACTAGCTTGTGTCAAGTTGGCAATAAACTAGCCAGCACACAAACAGAACTATTTAAAGCCATGGTCTTCATCAATAAAGGCGCAATTTATGCTTTGATCAGTATTTTATGATTCTGAATTTTAAAGAAATGTCTATTCCTTTCCCTCCTTCTCTTCCTTCTCCTGTACTCCCCACCCGTGTGTGTGAAGGGGCATGTTTGTGTGGCACAGGACAACTTAGAATGTCGTGCCTTAGGCACTATCTACCTTCATCACTGTTTCTTGAGACAGGGTCTTTCACTGGCCTGGAGGTCACCCAGCAGGCTAAACGGGTTGACCACCAAGCTTGAGGAATCTTCCCATCTCTGCTTCAGAAGTGCTGAGATTACAAGTGTGTGTTACCACACCTCGATGAAAAATATTTAGATTTACTACTAGAACTACTATTTATTTTATTGTGTGTGTGTTGTACTCGCATGCATCTAAGTGTACCATAAGCATGACTGAGCTGGTGGAGTTCGGAAGAAGGAATCAGATCCCTTGGCACTGGAGCTGCGGATGACTGTGAGCTACCATGTGGTTCTGGATCCTCTACCAGGGGATCAAGTGATCTTAACCACTGAGTCATCTCTCCAACCCTTTCACCTTGTTATTTTTTTTTAAAAAAAACCTGGTTTTTAGTGATCAAATTCAGGTGCTCACAGTTGTAAGGCTGGCCTTTAGCCTGCAAAGTTATCTCCTCAGCCCTGAACTTTATACTTAAAACAAATTTAAATCACATGTATGTATGTATGTATGTATGTATGCATGTGTGTGTATGTGTGTATGTGTGTGGAGGACAGAGGACAACTTGCTGGAGTTAGTTCTCCCCTTGCACCACGCGGGGCCTTGGTAGCAAACTCAGGTCGCCAGGCTTGGTGGCAGGCACCTTTACCTACTGAGCCGTCACGCTGGCCCAGAGCCCTACTTTTAGATATCCTGCAACAAATGCCCTCTCGGTTTTTCAGATGAAGTGCTACCCACACCATTCTCCAGAATCATAAATTCAAAACGTAGACATCATTCTATTTT
Source organism: Ondatra zibethicus (assembly GCA_004026605.1). Taxonomy (NCBI): domain Eukaryota; kingdom Metazoa; phylum Chordata; class Mammalia; order Rodentia; family Cricetidae; genus Ondatra; species Ondatra zibethicus. The sequence goes on from PVIU01017023.1 coordinate 26,228, forward strand.
GGAAGATTTCTCATCAGTATATTCCTCTCCATTTTCTATTCCAAATCCATTTGGCTTGAAATACTCAACAACATTGTAAAAACCACCCAACTTCATACAGCTACAGCATGGGCAATTGCACAGGTGTGTGGGCACATGTACACACACATTAACACTGCTAATACTACCACCATGACTGTTCATTGCATATTCTATACAATGAATATGCTTATTACATATGAATAAAATGGTCAAGTTACTTCCCTATATAAAGAGTTTATTCTCTTCCAGTATAAGACTGACGTCACTTGAAATGCAAATTTCCCAAGCCCCTTCCACTTCCAAAGAGTGTATTTTGCATTTTACAAGAATTTTTCCAACTTTGGAAGCATGTATCTGAAGATTATCCTGCACTGGTGGTCCATTTTCTCCCTGAGCCTGAATCAGTCTTGATCTGACATATTCTAGCGAAGCTGTGAGAAGCTGACACAGGTCGCAAATACACTGCCTGAGGAGTGGCTGCGGACTCACTCAGCGCTCAGCATACAGGACTACGAGGGCTGAGAGGCCGCACTAAGCAGCAGTTAGGTCCTAGATACAGTGATCCCTAGGGAAATGAAACAAGAACCTCCTTCAAAGAATTCATCATCTCTCTTTGTCTTCCTGGTTAGCCCTCTCCCAACACCCAGTGATCCGCTTCAGCCCACGTTAATCTTCTACGGTGTAGATGAGCAACCAGGATCACGTCATTCTCATATTCATTTATGAATAATTTATTGAGCTCTACTGCGTGCCAGGCAATGCAAAAGCAAGAGCATGACAGTATCTTCTCTCTGTTCACAGCATTCTTAAATCGCTGTTAACTGCTCTCTCATAGCTGTTTTGTCTCACTGGCTTGGGATGGAAGCTTTTTGAAAGTAGTGAAAAAAGTCTTTGCTTATTTCGTAGACTTCACGGATTCCGAACGCCCTTGAAATGGTAATGAGATATTTAGTTTACCCTTGCTTCCTTTTCCATTCTGAACCGCCTTACCTGGAATCACCAAAGGCAAAAGAAAGTAGCCTCTTAGTAGTCAGTACCCGGGAGAAAAGCTCCTCTAAGGGTTGGAGACGGGGCTTGACGCTTCTCGCTCCGGAAAAATAAATCTCAAATCTCCAGCAACAGCAGCTGGCGGGTGTTGCTAGGACGCGTCCGTTGCTAAGATGGAGATTGACAAAAACCCGGTCACCAATACGGTTCGGCCTCCAACCGTTTCTGGCAAAGCAGGCTTATAATTGGTTGTCATGTTGTGACGTCACCTAACGTAACCCCAGAAAAGCCGGCATTTTTCCGCCAGCCAGGAAAGCGCCAGCGATTTCGGTCTTTTCGTGGCAGTGCTTCCGATTGACCCCACGTCCATGCCTTGCCTTGCACCCACTGTAGCGTGACTCAAAGGAGCGTCCTTTGGGGTGCGGGTGGGCAGCCACTTGACTTCACTGCAGAGAGCAAGATGCACCTAGAACCTGGGTAAAATTGGGGAGTGGAGCGGAAGTTGCATTCGGGTTGTCCTGGACGTCCCCGAAGTAATTTTGTATAGAGTTTGACTGAAGCCGGAAGTACAAGCCTCAGAGGGAAAGTTTGATTCTCTGTTGATTGTAAGGGCAGTTGCATCTGACTATGGGCTCTCTGGGATTGTCAGAGCAGAGCCCATCTCTCCAGGCGTTCTTTCTTTAAAAATACAGGTTAGAACTGCTAATTTGTAACCTGGCGAAAGTCAGTAAAGTAATGCAGTTGATCACCAAAATTGGTCTGAAGAGTTTTGTTTATGACAGGATCTCACTGCCCTAGAACTCCCTCTGTAGGATGGATGGATGGATGGATGGATGGATGGATGGATGGATGGATGGATGGATGGACGGACGGACAGAACGACCATAGATGCCACAACTTAGCAGAGTCAAGATTAATTTACAAACTTTAGATATCTTTTCAAGTCTCTCTCTCTCTCTCTCTCTCTCTCTCTCTCTCTCTCTCTCTCTCTCGTGTGTGTGTGTGTGCGCGTGCATGGTGTGTACCACCATGCATGTATGGAGGTCAGAAGACAACCTCAGGTATTGGCCCTCACCTTCCACGTTTTGTTGTTTTTAAGTGTAGGAACACTGGGATTACAGATGCACTGCACACCCAGCTCTACGTGGGCCCTGGGGTTACGACTGTGCACTAAACACCCAGTCTACGTGGGTCCTGGGGTTACAACTGTGCACTGCACACCCAGTCTACGTGGGTCCTGGGGTTACGACTGTGCACTAAACACCCAGTCTACGTGGGTCCTGGGGTTACAACTGTGCACTATACACCCAGCTCTACGTGGGTCCTGGGGTTACAACTGTGCACTGCACACCCAGTCAACGTGGGTCCTGGTGTTACAACTGTGCACTATACACCCAGCTCTACGTGGGTCCTGGGGTTACGACTTTGCACTACACACCCAGCTCTACGTGGGTCCTGGGGTTGCGACTGTGCACTGCGCACCCAGCTCTACGTGGGCCCTGACACTTGCAAGGCACAGATAGGCCTCTGAGCCTCTCTTCAGCCCCATCATTCAGATGTCTTTCAAGTTCCTCCCCCATGTAGTAGCGTCCCTGCCCATCAGTTGGCAACACTAGAATCCAAGATTCCTGTTCTGTTGCCCACAGCCAACCTGTTCCTAAGTCTTACCGTTTCTCCTCCCTGAATGTGTGTCTGAAGATGCATCCCCTCTACGCTGCCTTCTGCCTTTTCCTTATTTCAGGTGGCCTCATCTGTCGCCTCGCTGGTAACAGCAGTGCTGGGCACAACTCATCTTCTTCCCTCCAGTTGATTTTCTAAGCTGCCATGTAGTGTTAGGAATCAGGGACCCAAGGCTGGCAGCGCTTTTTGCACTGCCCCATGTGGTGTACAAAACTCTGACCGTGACTTGAAAGACGGCTGGCGGGTGCCAGGTACCGTCTTACCCCATTCCCTGCATCTCACAGTGCAGCCCAGGTTTAGTCCAGTGCTTTTGATCCACCGCTAGGAACCCAGGGGCACGAAGGCTAGGTGGTAAAGGGTTGGCCGAGGACTGAAGGGAAGCGCACTCGCCACGTAAGTGTGAGGACCCCAGTTCAGGTCTGAGACCCCAGCGGGTGCATCTCACTGCTGGTATGGGGAGATGAGACCTGACAACGGGAGACTCGAAGCTGTCCAGTCTCCAAGTGGGCGCTGGGTATATGACCCATTCACACAAAGATGAACTGTTTTTGAGAATTTGACATTCTGCTTCACAATGCATTCATATTTGTGTCAATTTAAAAATGTGTAAAGTCACCATTGACTAAAATAGACACAAAATTGAATGAAAAAAAAACCCACAACAGGCAGCTATGACACGCTCATCCCTTGGTGATAAGCGTCTCTGCCGTCCTGTCTCAGGCGACAGCGTGTCCCCAGTGGCTTCCCCGTGGAAGCGTTTTCCTTGGGACATGGTGACGTTGCTTCTATTCCTGTCTCAGCCTGTGTCCCTTTCTCCGACTTCACTGCTTTGTGAGGTCCTTCATCTTTCAGGATTCAGCTCAGGTGCCATCTCCTCTGCAAAGCCACACAGCACATCGGAGAATGAGCGTCACAAAGTGCAGCTATGGCCACTTTATGGGGCACCTCCCTTCTTGACTTTAAGGCTGGGGTAGTATCTCTTTCTTTTAAGTGGATGTATCACCCAGCACAGCTCCTGATGCACTCATGTATTATGTACACATTCATACGATATATGCAAATATATAATTGCTTATTCTAGAAAATAAATGCAAGAAATATTAGCAAAGGCTTTTCAAAAAAATTCTTAAAATGGTTTATTTTCCTTTAAAAAATTTCCCCACAATCCAATAACTGGTTTTAAAAAGGATTGTAACCTTGTGATTGGATTGAGATGTGGGTCCTGCTGCCATCTTTCCTTTAGACACAGCCCAGTGAACGAGTCAAGAGTCACAATACCAAGAAAGTAAAAGAGAAAAGGGAAGGGAGTGATTTCTTCACGCTGCAGATTCATGGTTGACATAATCCCTTCTTCAGTGGGAGTGGCCAGAAGAGAGGGCCAGGGTGACTAGTGAACACCTGTGCATTCTCAGGGGACGTGGATTAAACTTGCCGCAAACTTGAAGATATTCAAAATTAGTTTTAGTTTTGTCAGTTAAGTGAAGATGTAGTGAGTCAAGAAGTTACATCAGAAAATAAGGATGCTTAGAGAAATTTCAAATTGAGTTTGCCGTAGGAAATCTGACACATTAGAGCTAAGACAGATTTTTTTTCTATTTTGTTTTTTAAAGAGCTCAGAATGGAGGCTGTGAATAGCATCCTGGTACTGTCACTTGCTTTAGTGTCCTTGGGAGAGAGGACAGGTGAGAAGGAAAGGGGTCTCCGTGTTTGAACTCTGACCTTGTGGCATCACTTCTAGGTTCTTGGGGAGCTGTCTTAGTCTATGGCAGAGGGAACAGGAGAACATCCTTAATGAACTCTCAGCTTCAGAAATGAGAAAATCAGATGCAGACACTTGTCCTGGGGGCAAGGCTTAAAAGTCAACCTTATCTCTAACTTGTCAGTTTAAGCAAACTTAATATACATTGATAGAAAGTACCAATTCTAATGTCATGTATGTATATATAAACACCCATGTGTGCAAGTTCCTGTGTGTGCAGGTGTGTGTGTATATGTGTGTGTGAGTGTATGTGGTGTATGTGTGTGGTGTGTGTATGTGTGATTTGTGTGTGAGTGTGTATATATGTGTGTGCATATGTGTGTGGTGTGTATGTGTGTGTGCATGTGTATGTGTGTGTGTGTCTGTGTGTGGTGTATGTGTGTGTGTGTGTGCATGTGTGTGCGTGTAGAAGCAGAGGACAACCTTGGATCTTGTTCCTCACTAGCCATCCATCCAGTTGTTTGAGACAGGCTCTCTCACTGGCCCAAAGCTCATCCAGTAGGCTCGACTGGCTGGCCATAAAGCCCTACGACTCCATCCTTCTTTGTCTTCCCAGCGCCCAGATTACATGCACACGCCACATGCCCACATGCCTGGCCTTTTTAGGTGGGCCCTAGGAGTCAACCTCAGGCCCTCATGTTTGAACAGTAAACACTTTATTGACAGAGCTATCTCCTTGTCCCTATTGTGGCAATTATAAAAAAGGCAAGGCTAAAAAGACTTGGGTGAGAAATATACTAAAGCAAATAAAGGAAGGGGGTAATTCCCATTGTCACTTCTGCGGGGTAGTTGAGTCCATCTGTCCCCGCACATAATCTGTGCTGTATAGAGCAAGTGTCTCCAGAGATTCTGGGGCAGCAGCTCAGGAGGAAACCGAGAGCCTCGTATGGAAGTGAAGTGCACCGTTGCTGGATGAGTCTCCATGCTCTCTACTCAGAAACAGCTGTGGGTGGAGAGCCATGGCCTGCTTGCTGGTGGTGGACCTCTGATGTGAGCAGGCGTTGAGCTTTGGTGAACAAACACCGGTTATGTTTACCTTTTTAATCCTTAGGGCACTTTGAATAAATGCAGTATTTAAAGTAATAATACTGCATTTAAAGCAAGAAATTGTATTTAAGCCTAAATTTGTTTTTGTCTAGACAAATGCCATTCACGAACTAAACTTCCCAAATGTCGGTGTGGGCAGACAGTGCTTCCCTCAGAGTAAGGCAGAAGAAGGTGGGGCAAAGACAGGAAGGCTTCTCAGACAGTCCTGGTTCCCACAAAGAACTTTCTATTAGAGCCAGAAAGGGGAGGAGAAGGAGAGAGAGTCAGAGAAGAGAATGAATGGTCTCAGCCAAGTAGACAGCTTCGGATTTAAAATAAGATCTGTGTTCAATATTGCTGTCATGTGAAGGCACAAGTCATGCGATTCAATCAAATGATAATTCTCCCATCCCTCAGGCTAGCCAATCAAATGATAATTCTCCCATCCCTCAGGCTAGCCAATCAAATGATAATTCTCCCATCCCTCAGGCTAGCCAATGTTCTCCTCCCCCTTTTGAATAGTTTGGTGTGCTGTGTTCCCAGAGCTGTCTCGTTTGGAAAATTTTATTTTTAAATTAGTTGAAATGTAACCGTGAGCATGGACCTCTGTAATAGGAACCACCTCCCCCCGAATTAGTTAATTTCCCTTTCTCTATGATAAAAATACTCTCACAAAGCAGCTTGAGAAGAAAGGGTTTAATCTGGGTCACAGTTGGGTCCCTCAGGGCAGGGAAGGGACTGAGGCAGCTGCTCTGTTGCTCCCCAGTCAGGAAGGAAGCAGAGAGAGATGAATTCTGGTTCCTCAGTTCACTTTCTCCATTTTATTCAGTTTAGGACCCAGGTCCATGGAATGACTCTGCCTATAGTTAGGGCGCCGTCTTCCCATCTCACTTACCCTAATCTAGTCAACCTCTCACAGGCGTGCCCAGAGGCCCGTCTTCTAGGCTGTTCTCGATCCTGGACACCCACTGGCTGTGGAGGGAGGGTGCATTTCTTTGTGTCTATGCCCACTGGTTGGCTGTGTATACTCCGGTGCATGGTCTCATGTCCATGCATGTTATAGTCAGCACTAATTAGACTCAGTGAGTTATACAGATGGCAAAAAAGAGAACGTGAAGTTATGGGGAGGTAATAGAGGGGTGGATATGATCTAAATGTATTGTACCCATATATGATATTTTCAGAAAATGAAATAAAAAATTATACAAAGGACCATATTTTAATCACATGTAATATCACTATTTTGAGCCATTTATAATAAAATAATTAAAAGAAGGAAACAATGCTAAATCTTAGTAGTAGTAAAATAGTGACGAGCTTCTGTGCAAAACGTTTCCCCTGCACCCTTATATGATATTTCATATTTGTTGTTGTTGTTTATGTTATGTTAAGAATAAAGACAAAAACACACATGGACCCAGGATTACACAAGGTCAAGATCATCATTTTCTCCTTCACGTGCAAACCTCGCCCTACTAGAGTCTTGCTAGATGGTTTCAAGGGCGATAATATGCACGGAGCTGCATCTCCTCTGATATTGATGCCGTCTTTGGAAATCCTACCAAAAGGAGTCCACCTGAGTCTGCGTTACAGCTAACTTTTCTTTTGTGAATATAATACACTCCAAAACACAATAGAAATACAGTAAATGACAGCAATTTAGTCATTTATCACTCTTGGATGTTCTATTAGTTGCTTTTCTATTGCTGTGATAAAACGCCATGACCAAGGCGACTTATAGAACAATTTATTTTGAAGCCAGGCGGTGGTGGCGCACGCCTTCAATCCCAGCACTCGGGAGGCAGAGGCAGGTGGATCTCTGTGAGTTTGAGGCCAGCGTGGTCTACAAGAGCTACAGGATACTTTATTTTGACTCTCAGCTCCAGAAGATTGGAGTCCACAACGGCGTGGTGGAGGCAGCAGATAGGCATGGTGGCTGGGGAGGGAAGCTGAGAACTTACTTATGGATTGTAAGCAGCAAGCAGAAAGAGCAGACTTCTTGGAAGTGGCTTAAGGTGTTGACTCCTAAAGCCTCCCCTCAGTGGCATATTTCCTCCAGCAAGGCCGTACCTCTTAAGTCTCAAAACAATGCCAGCGAATGGGGACCAAGTATTCAAATACAAGAGCCTCTGGAGGACATTGTCTCTCAAGCCACCACAGGCATTATATACAATACACATCAGTAGGATGACGCTTTGTATGACTGGTAGCAGAGCCAACTTGTTTATACCCACATTATCCCAAGAGATGCATCATGCTAAAATGCTATGGCGGCTGTATCTCTAGGTTATGGGAATGCTCCAGTTTTCTTTCCACCTCATGGGACCACAGTCTATGTCATGTGATGCTGATCAAGTTATTCTTATGCAATGTGTGCCTGGAAAATGCAGTGGGGTTGATTGGGTAATAGTCAAACAATATGCTTGCCTTCCTAGCAACACCAACTAACACAAAATCTTAAGTGAGGATGGCAGTTTAGAGATTCATGTTACTTCCAAAGCTTACTTTTTGGAACAGCCATTCATTGGATTAATATATGCTCGGAGTGTATATATGTACTCATGCTTATTTTATTTAGAATGATGCACCAATGGGTTCAAGAACATAGGAACACATACAACATGGTAAAGCTTAAAGGAACACTGACTGACTGAATCTTAACTGCTTCTCTTTTCTACTTCTGCCCTTTTTTCTAGAAATGTCTACCTAGCTATTTGACTCTGGTGTCAAAACTGTCTTTCTTTTGGCTTCATGCCAGCATATCCTGACTATTATTAAAGATTTGTTTTTATTTGTGTGTGTGTGTGTGTGTGTGTGTGTGTGTGTGTACCACATGTGTGCAGGCACCTGTAGGGCCAGTAAAGGATGTTAACTCCTCTGGTGCTGGAGTTAGAGCTGGTTTGGAGCTGTTATATGGGTGCTGAGAACTGAACCCAGACCATCTGCAAGATCAGTAAGCTCTCTTATCCCATAGGCATCTCTTCAGCCCCATAAGTGGATTCTATTGAGCCAATAACATCACTATGCTGATTATTGAGGTCAATTTCTCCCTTTATATTATCTTGATAGTTTTGTTAAAAATCAACAGACCAGATGCATACATAAGAATCTACTTCTAGAGCCTGTTCAAAGGTTTAGATAAATTCTTTTTGTATAGTATGCAACTGTTTCACCCAGACAGCTTTAGGAGTCCTGGTATTGGGTTTGGTAAATACTCTAGTTTTGCTCTTATAAAACTTGTTCTGTTACTCTAGGTTCTTTGCCTTGCCATATGAGTTTGGGAATCAGTTTGTCAAGTTCTAAAAGGACTGGATCCATAAATGAACTGAGCAAAACCCGACATCTTGAACAATATTGAGTCTTCATAATTCATGGACACAGTTGATTTTCCATTAACTTTGATTGTCCCAAAGACAGGAATGGACACCCGTAAGCACATGAAATATGAGTGCTTTACATGTGCCGTATTAATAAATATCCACTATTGCTTTCATTGGAGAGATTGGATATGAAGGGAAGTGGAGAGGAAAAGTGAGTAAATGATTTCTTATAAATAAGTTGGGAAGAGACACAGAAGGGAATTTGGACCCCACTGAACTGACCCCCAAAGCCAAACTTTTTTCATTCGCTACTAGACAGCGCTCAGCTGCAGTAGGGCTGAGGGAGGGTCATCTCTCATTTCTGCAAACCCATCCAAAATTCAGAGCATGTCTGAACAATTACACATTTCAAATTCTTCCTACAATGATAACTTCAGCTACAGCAAGGAAGAAGACAGTGTTAAACTGCGCGGAGACAAATGGGCACTAGAGATTAAATTATACTTCCAAATTGCACTTGAGAATAGAGTGTGCCAATTATTTCCTCTCAGCACCTAGCTTGTCTATCCCACTTGGGATTTGGGTTAATGAACAGCATAAACTTTCTACACTCCATTGCAAAACAAAACTAAAAACACTCCCCCACTCAAAAAGACACAAAGAAGGATAATTTCATTTATAAATTGTCTGTGCAAACTGATCTAGCATTTGAAAAAAAAGTTTCCAAAATGATCCATCTGTTCTGGATATAGTTTGTGGGATACCCTGTTAGGATGATCTACTTATTTTACAACTTCAAAAAGCATTTATTATTTCTTTTCCAAGGGAGAGCATGCACACAGTTCCCAGCTATCGCAAATTAGGCAGTTAGTTTCTCGCATTTGGGGAAATTGCAAGGCTCAGCACATCCAGAGTGCAATGGAGAAGCCACACCCTGGGAAAACCACCTACATGATCATGGTAACTCCCCTGCCAGGTAGGTAGGTATTCATGCCCCAAGATAATAAAAATAAAACAATAAATTAATACAAATCTCAAGCGATTGTAATTAAAGTTAGCCAAAAAGTTTCTGCTAGTCTTGATAAGTAGTAGAACCAATGTTAAATGTTTCAAAGGAATTCGTGAAGAAAAGGTTACAGTTTAAAGTCTGCTCCCAAGCATTTGCTTTAAGGATTTATCTTTATTTTACGTGGATAAGTGTTTTGACTGCGTGCTTGCGTGTGCACCCCGAGTGTCTACCTGATGTCCTCAGAGGCCAGAAGAAGGCACCTGGTATCCTGGACCTGGAGTTACAAAAAGGGAAAAGGGCTAGCTTCAGGACAGGCTCCAAAGCTACAGAGAAACCCTGTCTCGAAAACAACAACAACAACAACAAACCCCAAATGGTCGTGAGCCGCATTGCCGGGAACCAAACTTGGGGCCTGTGCTAGAGCAGCAAGTGCTCCTAATGACGGAGTCATTCCTCCGGTCCGGCACTTTTAAAAAATTCATGTGTGGTGGCTGGAGAGATGGCTCAGCAGTTGAGAGCACTGACTGCTCTTCCAGAGGACCTGTGTTCAATTCCCAGCACCCACCTGGCAGCTCACAACTGTTTGCAACTCCAAGAGCTGACTCCCTCACATAGATATACATGCAGGCAAATCACCAACGTCCATAAAAATTAAAGGAGAAAATGCATGCATGAGTGTGTGCCAGTTTGTGTAAAGATGCACCTATGTGTTGCCATACTGGTGCACACGTATGCCTCTGGGAACCTGAGGACTGCCATGGTGTGGCATACTCAAGAATCCAGTGAGACAAGGTTTCTCATTGGTCCAGAGCTCAGCAATTGGGCTAGACAGGCTGGCCAATGAACTCAAGGATCCTCCTGTCTCTGACCTCCCCCAGAACTAGGATTGTGGGAGCCATTTGAATTTGGGGGATAGACTCAGTTCCTTAAGAGTGCAAGGCAGGTGTTTTTTTCCTAACTAAACCACCCTCTGGTCTTTTAACCACGCGGGACATATTTGTATTCACATTGCCGCCCAGGGCTCCCCAGGGCTCTCTTTCTGCGCCTGCGCTCTAGTTTGGGGAGCCTTGACAGCCCTTCACTTCCCATCTTTTGACTCCAAGGCTCCGGATGTATGCCTTACATTTTCCGAGTTCACATTGTCTGCAAAGGTGAGCCTAGCAGGCCCGGGAGCCTGGTGAACGTCGCTGCAGCTGAGCCTCAGTGTGTATCCCATACCACCCTGACAGCTCCATGCCCAACCTGTTGGAACGGTCCTCTAGTTGGAAAGGTCCCCTAGTGATCCTCCTCACCAGTCACTTTCCAGCTTACAGGGAAAGGGAATGGTGGGAGCGCAGGGAATGAGCTGCTGGAGGTGTGCGAGAGAAGACAGCATCACAACCACAATCCTTCAGACGGCTTCCCCTCCCCACCTGTCTCAGAGAAAGGCCGCCTTACAAAGGGCGTGGCAGGGAACCCGAGCCTTGGGGAGGAGGGTCACAAGGCTGGGGCCCGGAGGAGGAAGGATGGCTGGAGCCTGTCGGGCTCCGAACTGAGGGTGACTCTGCGCCGATCCGTCAGATCTTTCGGTGGCTATCAGGACCTGACTCCTCCCCTCGAGTCCGCGCTGTCCCCGCCGGTGCCCCCTCAGCGCGTCTTGGGCCGCAGGTGAGCCTCCCCAGCGCTGTCCCATGGCATCAGGTGTCCTAAGAACCTCGCCTGCGCGCTCGGGGAGGGAGCCCGATGTCTCCAGTCGGAGGTGACACAAAGCGGGAGGGTAGGGGCCCAGGACACCTGCGCCAGCCATGGAGGGCACACAGAAGGGAGCCGAGTGCGAGATGCACCAGTTTGGCACAAACGGGGCTCCACCACGCACCACAGGTCAGTGGGGCTCATGGCTGGGGTGGGAACACCCACCCTCTCTGTGTCACCTCGGCGAGGTTTGGAGGTTACAACAGAGTCCTGCCTGTCGATACCAGCCGTGTTTCCTAGGAAGCAAGCGGCGAGAATCCAGGGCAGGATGCCACCTTAGCCCAGAGTGCTCCTGCTCTCTGGGAGGCCTGTGTCCCCTGGAGGTCAACTGGACTTCCGCCAGAATCTCAGGGACCACTTCTGGAGTGGCTTCGTGTCTGCTCTTAACTTGGGCCCTTCCTTTCTAAAGGCTGTGGCCAGAAGTAGAAGTGGAGGCAACGGCAGGGGTTCTGAGCTAGTCAGACTCCAGCAGGTTGCAGAAATCCGAATATCTCAGGGTGTGGTATCAGGATGGCAGCAGGCCAGACTTTGCTTTCTCGCAAGGAACCAGTACCACAGAGGTAGTCCCATGGCATGGAAGAAGAAAGAGGAAGGAGGGACGGAGGAAAGAATAGAACTGTTCTCGTTTTGCAGGAGCAAAAACCAAGGTTCGGTTTGGACCCAATGAGTGGCCTGAAGTCATAGACTTCAGAGAGGGAGGGAGGAAAGGAGGGGTCTGGTGAAAGGCAGCAATGCTGAAGAAGCAGCCAGTGGCAGTTGGTGGTGCTTTCTCCAATTACACCTTCTCTCTGTATAGCTACATTTCTGCCACTCAACCCAGTTCAGCCTCTGGCTGCTGTGACTAGGAAGTCTGTGAGTCAGACTAGGGCCAGCACCCTGGCACCTGAGGTGGACGTCTGCTGGGCCCCCGGAGCAGGTCTTGACACCAGAAAAAGAGTGGCTGTCAATACCTGGTCAGCCAGTGTGGCTCCCCATGGTTTGTAAGTTTAGCAGTCAGCAGGAATGAAAGCTGGGCTCCTGGAACAACTTGAGCAGTGTTTTGAATAAATTAATGGTGGTTGGCTGTTTTCTCTTTGTTCCTGTAGGTTACTGTTACATGTGGCACATGGCTGGTGTGTTTAAAGTTTAATTTTCTCTGTATCACAGTGGAAAAGGGTTTGGTGAGACTTCACATCGGTAGTTCACAAAACACTTTACTAGCCACAAACTCATTACTGTAGTTATTCATGTGTGCTAATGAACAGAAATGGTTTACGTCTCTCTTAGCTAGGGTTTCTATTGCTGTGATAAACACCATGACCAAAGTAACTCAGGGAGGAAAGGGTTCAGTTCAGCTTATAACTCTCAGGTCACTGCCCATCACTGTGGGAAGTTGGGGCAGGGGCACGGGACCTGTTAAGGCCAGAACTAAAGCAGCAGCTGTGGAGAAATGCTGCTTACTGACTTGTCCCTTAGGGTTTGCTCAGCTTTCTTCCTTCCTTCCTTCCTTCCTTCCTTCCTTCCTTCCTTCCTTCCTTCCTTTCATTCTTTCTTCCTTCCTTCCTTCCTTTCTCTTTCTTTCCTTTTTCTTTCTTCCTTCCTTTTTCTCTTTTTCTCCTTCCTTTTATTTGTTCTTTGTGTTTTTCACACCATGCATCTCCATCCCATTCATTTCCCCATCCGTTTGTATCCACACTCTGTCCTTACAACCTCCCCTCCTCCCCTAAACCCAAAATAAAATAAAACAAAATTTAAGAGAGAGAGAGAGAGAGAGAGAGAGAGAGAGAGAGAGAGAAGGGAAAATCAATCTCATCGTGGAAGCTGTAGTATGACACAGTGAGTCACGCAGTAAACCCTTTTGTCTGTACATCTTTACTAGTGTCCATTGTCGAGAGTCATAGGTCTGGTTTGAGGCCTCTGGTTTCTGCTACACTATTGATGCTGGGCCCTCGCTGGGACTCCTCTTGGTTATCCTGCTGCTGCCCTGTTTTGTGGAAATCCTGCAGCTTTGGGTCTGCAGAACCAGTCCCTTCAGGTGCTCCAACGGATCACAGATGGGGTGGATGTTGGCATGGGCCAACACATAATCCTGGCTCTGGGCCTGGGTAGTTGCAGAGTTGGTCAGCCTGCCAGCTCTCCTGCCTGTCCTGGCAAGTTCACCCCTTGCAGTAATGAGCAAGGGGCAGGCCAGTTGTCCTGCTTTCCTGTCCTCAGGGTGGATCTCTGACACCTCCACCTTCAGGTCAGCTCTACTGTGCTGCCCAGGCATGGCATAGGGGCCAGGCGTGGCATAGGGGCCACTCTCCCTAGTGCTGCAGTTGGCGAGAGGCAGGGCCAGCTCTCCCGCCTGCCACAGGCATTGATGGGTAGGGTGCCCCCCCACGCCTCCACATGACAGATGGGTAATGGGGACAGCTCTCCCATGCTTACAATCAAGGGCTGGTTCACCCACACCTCTGCCAAAAGGATTGGCTCTACCGCGCGCGGTTGCAGCTCGCCAGCTCTTCTGACTGCAGGCCCAGCTCTCCCCGCTCAGGCCGCCACATGACGGTTGAGTAATGGGGACATCAGCTTGCTGTCTTATACCCAGCACAGTCTACCCAGGGATGGCTACCCCTTCCCAAGTGCGCTGAGCCTCCCACCTTATTAGTCAAGAAAAGGCCCCAAGGACACGCCTACAGGCCAATCTTGTAGAGGTGTTTTCTCTATCAAGATTCCCTCTTCCAAGGGATATCTGGGTTGTGTCAAGTTGCCAAAACCCAACCAGTTCAAAGTCCTGCAGACATAATGGAGAGAGAAAAAAATAACCCATCAGTTCTTAGGATTTTCACTCAGGAATATCTTGCCTCCTTCTTCAAAAGAGTAGACTACGAAGGGCTGAGTATATGACTGGGCAATTAGAGAGCTTGTCTCACATGATGTATGGCATCTCTCCCCAGATGGCACAAACAAGCAAATGCTGCCTAAATCATTCCACTGTTTTTAAAATTTGTTTTGCCACGCTTTTTTCTCTCCCTTTTATGTCTTTACCCAAGCATTCTTACACACACTCATGCTTTGAGGTGTCTTGTGACACTGGAGCAAACCATACTTCAGGCGAGCCATTATGGCTTTCTTTGGGAGGAACTGACTGCACTTGTTACATAGGAATATGTTTTATGCATTATTTCTTCACTCGGCAGTGGCCTCGTTACTTTCCATTAATCAGGAGTTTAAGATACTCCTCATGACTGGTTTTTATAGCCCAAATCTACATTTCAGGAATCTTGGGTTTGCTGAGAATGTTGTAATCTACATGCAACGTGTGATTCTAGACTTGGAAAGCAGTCTGATTTATCAGACGTATAAATGTAGGCAAAAGTCTTCTCCCTTCGTTGTTGAGTGCAAGTTGTTAGGAAAACATTAAACTCAGACGGGCTTTCTGTTTCATGTGGAAGGACTCTGCTCTCTTGGTGAGGGGTGGGTATTTTATTCAAATACTACTAGTTTGAGGGGAAATCCCAGTAACTCCCAGGCTCTGGAGAGACCCCTTTCTCAGTCTGAAAAGGCTTCTTTACCCCTTTCAAAGAGGCCAAAGAAATAGCATGCACACATGCTTCAAAGGGAGAAATGTGCTGGGTAAGCGTAAGCAAGGTCAGTACTGGGTCATTCGGGAATTGGGTTGCAGTTGCGGGCTGCCTTCCCTTGTGTATCAGCTCCATTCTGGGGGCTCACACAGTCCCTAGAAATCTCGCGGTGTTATAGAGCCTCCCCAACGAACGGGGTAGAGAGCAAGTGAGGCTGCCTCATCAGACTCTGTGTTAAAGCCTTGTTTGTACTTCATAATGTTTGCTACAGTCTTCCAATGATAGAGATTGTCATTTTGTAGGATTGAGGCTCAATGTGGGCTGAGTGAGTTGATGCAAATTATAGAAATATCAAGGTCCAAACTGGTTCTTGGTTCTTACAAAACCTATTTATTGATTAATCATTGTATGGAAGTTTTTGTTTCTCCCCAGAGAGGAAAATGAATGACTATATCCACATGAAAATATGCATATCATTTTAGGGTCCATTTACTCTCTGCAGGTCTTATTCAGCCTCTCAGGCCCCGATCTTTGCAATGGCTGTATCTGGCATCCAATGAGCCAGAAAGCACACACATACCATATACATGTAAACATCTAATCTTTTACATTACATTAAGCATGCAATCTCCTACAATCTAGTAGGAGCAGCCCTTAAATATGCTAACTTTCAGCGAGGTGAGAGTTCGCATAAGTATTAGAAACCAGTTAGAAACTGGTATCCTCTGTGCTAATGGATGTTCAGCTAAGATGGTGTGGGGATACAGGACAACTCTATGGATACTGGGCAGCCATGCCAGCTTTCTTTAGTAAACTAAAGTAGTTTTGAATCTGAGGAGGCACAGCTCTCCCACAGCCACCAGCAGTGGGCTTGGGCCATCTCTCAGGTACTTCCACTCGGGTAAAACTGGATCCTTTGATAGGGAAAACAATTTCAGGACTAGTTAACATGAAGATGGGTGGGAGTTTATTAATGATATTTTGATTCATTTTAGAGCATGAGGGTGAAAAGAGAAAGGGGTGGCCCAGAAGGAAGAGTAAGGGGTCCTCATGCATGGGCAGGGGCTTCCCAAGAGAGGATCGCAAGTGTCTTCATGTTAGCCTCATGTACTGTTTTGATGGCTTTCAAGCCACATCTCCACACGTTGCTGGGCAACAGCCTTTATTTCTCACTTCTTGATAAGTAGAGTGGCAGGTGGCTCCAGAGAAATCTTGGATGGAATTATAATCTAATAAAGTAAAGCAAGAGCCACTAGGGTTGTGCAAGGGGAGTGTGATACGTCCCTGTTAAGGGGGTTTCCTAGTGAGAGTCCTAGAAAACTGCAGGTTTAGAGTTGGGAAGGGAGGGAGGCCTTAAGCAAATGTTAATTGTGCTAGAACATCTGATTCTCAGCTGGCCAGAGGCGTGAACCAGGCTCGAAGCGCAGCGCCCATCCCATTCCTTTCTCGTGTCCCCCACTTTCCCATCTTTCTATTCTGCCTCACTGAGGGTGATCCTTGGACATTGTGTCTTTCCCCACTGAGTGGGCTTGTTTGGTTCCCTCCCTAGCGATGGCAAACCCCGAGGAGGTGGGAAGCAGTTGCAGCTCTCACCAGGATGACAGTCCCTGCGCCATTCACCAGAGCTCATCCCCCAGCGAGCTGCTTCTCTTAGAAGACCAGATGAGGCGCAAACTCAAATTCTTCTTCATGAATCCCTGTGAGAAGTTCTGGGCTCGGGGTAGGAAGCCTTGGAAACTTGCCATACAAATTCTGAAAATTGCAATGGTGACTGTCCAGGTAAGCGACTACCAAGACAAGTTAGGTGCGGGCCTCTTTGCATGGCAGAGAAGGATGGCCTGGCATTTGAGACAACTTTTAACTGCATGCATAAGGGACATAAGAAAATA
>PVIU01017024.1:0-43162 GCA_004026605.1 Ondatra zibethicus
AAATTAAAGTGTATTAGAGTCAAGAATTAAAAGATGTGATTAAATGTTTGTTGAGCCTTTAACAGTTCACTGGGAGACTCACTCTGCTCTTGTATTGCTGAAATTGTTCTTTCTGTCACTCACAGGCTTGACTTCTGTTTCTTGAGGCTGTTCAGTAGCCTGGTTCTGAGTCTGGTCTGCAGAGCCAAATGGCCCATGTGAGTCTCATGGCCCATGCTAGAATCTCATGGCCCATGCTGGAATCTCATGACCTGTGCTGGTGTCTCTGGCTGGTGCTAGAACCACATGGCCTATGCTGGCGTCTCATAGCCCTTGGTGGAGTCTTATGGTCCTTGCTGGATTCTCATGTTATGGCCTATGCTGGTATCTCTGACTGCAGTGCTAGGGCCGCATGTCCTGTGCCCAAGTCTCATGGCCCATGCTGGCATCTCATAGCATGGCCAATGCTGGCGTCTCATGGCCCGTGCTGGCGTCTCATGGCCCGTTCTGGCGTTTCATGGCCTGTGCTGGTGTCTCATGGACTCTGCTGATATCTCTGGCTGCAGTCCTAACCAACTTCCCTCTTGAGTATGAAAAATGTTGGTCTCCTTAGTAGAAAAGTTCATTTTTAGGGGTTTGATCCCTCAGTACATGTAAAGCATGAATACTTACCAAATTGTTGGGTCAGGGTGAGGTCAGGGTTGGTGCAGGGGATAAAGCCGCACAAGGGACATTGATTGACTAAGCTTTTTCTTTTGATGATAGTAAGAATTTGAGTTCATATTTCACTACACTAGAGAATAAACCTAGGCAGATTTGTCTCTGACCTTTTTAACTTTGTATTTGATGTCACTCTCACTAGGTTGCTCAGGCCAGTCCTGGTCCTGGTTTCATTCTGTAGCCCAGGGAGCTTTGAACTTGGTCCTTCTGCCTCAGCCTCCTGAGTAGCTTGGGTGACAGGTCTATGCTCCAAGCCCAGCTGATAAACATATCTTTAAAAAATTATGTCTTCAGTGAAGTAGACTGTTCTGTTTACTTTGCATATGGTATTTATTTACTATCTGTATATACTTCACAAGAGCAGCCATATCTAGCCTCACTGCCTATTTACTCTTTAATATAAAATGTATAAGAAAATGTATTCTGTTTCATAGAATACAGCTGATTTTCTGAAATAGATTATGTCCAGAAACCCTTTGGTTTTCAGGTAACTCAAGTAAAGCAAAATGTCAAGAACTCCTTCATACTTTGATTCATATCCATTTAATTTCCTGGCAATCATTTCTAATTAAAATAGAAACAAAATATTTGAAATTGTACTATATGGCATATTACCAAGGCATAAAATAGTGCTTGGTGGACATGGTTGGGGTCCTAGAACCCTTGGTTTCTTTGTCACCTCTACGTCAGTATTTATTTAGTTTTATACTATCACATTTCTTAGCAAAATATTTGGTCTGTAAGTCTAGTTTTAAACATGTGTGTCTCTCAGAAGTGGAATCTTCTTTCTGACACCTTGCAGACATTTTAGAAGAACTAAGGGTTTGGACCTATGTTGGATCTCCAGAACCCACATGGTGGAAGGAGAGAACAAGTTCCCCCAAAGTGACCTCTGTGTGTGTGCCTCCTTCTCATGCACACCCACCACACACACAAATAAACAAGCAAATCAGTGTTTAAAAAAAATGGAGGACTAAGTTCCAGTTTGGACTTTATCATTGTAACCTGGCCTTCTGAGTCTGTATAGTCTCCACAGCAGGACTGTGCTGAAACTGGCCTTTGCAGGAGCTCCCAGGAGGCAGGTGAGAGCTGTGCTTGGGTCTCAGCGGGGCACCACATGCTCCTGCCACTCCTGGGAACAGGTGGAGAGTCAGTGGTCAGACTGGTACTATGAACTTGGGTTCATAACCTGTTTTTTCTTCTCCCTTCTGTGATTTCCCTCGCATCCCAGCAGTTTCACTTCATCAACTAGTATTTCTAGTCTAAAGGCATCAGAGAGAACCAAATGAGATTAATTAGGATAGAATTTTTGTTCCCTCCATCGTATTTTTATCATCATTTCAGCTACTAATCAACAGGTAATACGGAAAATGATAAAACACGTACTGCTTTTGTAAAATGAGGCAAAGCCTCGATGCAGACACCTATAGTTGACTGTGCTGTGGGTGGGCGGTGCTACTATAACTGTACCAGAGCTTTCTCTTGGGGACTGAAGGCACTTGCCCTCTGCAAGGTGTGAATGACCTCCTGTGCACCATGGGAAGGGGCAGAAACTCACCCTGCTCCTTGCCTCCTATCAAGTATTGCCTTTCTTTGTGTTCCATGTACTTTCATGTGTCACGTGGCTGTGAACAGAAAACATGAGTGTTATATGTACTTCCTGACACATTGGTACCTTTCATACAGGAAGAACATTATTAATTAAAATAGGAAAAATTGTCCAGGTGGTGGTGGCACACATCTTTAATTCCAGCACTTGAGAGGCAAAGGCAGATCTCTGTGAGTTCGAGGCCAGCCTGGTCTACAAGAGCTAGTTTCAGGACAGCTAGGGCTGTTATACAGAGAATCTGTCTTGAAAAATCAAAAAAAGCAAATTAAAGTTATATAATCTCTCCTTTTCCCAGTCCTTACTCCAATCCTCCCATGTCTCCTCCCTCCAACTTTACCCATATCCTCTCCTTCCTCCTGTCAAATTCATGACTTCTTTTTCTTGATTAGTATTTTTACATATGCGCATATGTATCTATAAGTATATCCAAAGAACCTGCTGAGTCCATTCAGTGCCACCTGTATGTGTATGGTTTGAGGGCTAACCCCTCGGAATCAGATAACTAGTTAGGAGGTTTATCCCCGGGGAAGACTATTTCTCCTGCTCTCGGCAGTTGGCTATAGTTCTTTGTCTAAGGGTGGGGTCCCATGAGGTTTTCCCCTTCTGTGTTAGAATGCCTGTTGATGTTATCATTGTTCAGGTCTTGTTGAGGTATCCTGGGTGTAGCTTCCCTGTAGTTTCTAGGAGACAAAATCTCAGCAGACTTCCTGGTCCTCTGGCTCCTAAATTCTTTTGTTCTTCCTCCTGAGATGTTCCCTGAACTGGGAGTTGTGTGTAGATGTGTCTACTGTGGCTGGATGCCCCATGATCAGCTGGATGTGTCTACTGTGGCTGAACGCCCCATGATCGGCTGGGTTGACAGTTGTGCTTTTCTGTAGTGCTCTCTGTCTGATGCGAAGAGAAGCTTTGTTGATGAAGCCACTCTCACCCTAAAGTGGTGGCAGTAGATTCTCCTCTAAGAAAGAGCCTTAGTGCCATTAACCCTGGGAAGCTGGCTGGATTTTCAGTATCAGACATCACTTCCCGCCTGTTGGGCTGGAAATTACAGAGCTGTTATTGCCCAGATATGAGTGCCCCGATTGTGCTGCTAGGAATACCTTGCTGTGTTGGTCATTGTTGTGGTTCCTAAGTGTCACAGTTGGGTAGGACTGTTGGCTGTTCCCTCCCTTGGCAACTTGCATAGCACTTTCTGGTATGTGAAAGCTAGTTATATTTTAATGTTCATGCATATAAATTTATAACATTTATTGCCTTCTTAAATATCATTTTAATTTTCTCTTTAAGATTTCATTTTATTATCTTAAATTTTTATATTTTTATTTTATTTATTATCTCTTAAATTTTTAAATATTTATTTTTATTTATTGTGTGTATGAACACATGCTTCCCACAGCATACATGTGAAGGTCAGAAGACACCATGGGAGTAGGATCTTTATTCTACAATGTAGGGCTGAGGTATTAGACTCAAGTCTCCAGGCTCAGTGGTGTCTTTACTTGTTGAGCCGTTTCTCCAGCTCTCATTGCCTTGTGATAATTACTGGTTTTTGTTCTGGTTTGGTTTGGGTTTTTGAGACAGTCTTTCTACAGCCCTTGGCTATCTTGGAACTCACTCTGTAGACCAGGCTGTCCTAAAACTCAGAGATCCTCCTGCCTCTGCCTCCCGAGTGAGGGCTGGGGTTGAAGGCTGCGCCCCTGCCCAGCTTGATTACTATTTTCAGTTGTTACTTCTACTTATTATCAACGCTCACGTTCATAATGAAAATATTAAGAAACTTTTTCCTTGAATTCCAGTTAAGTTTCCTGAAGTTTTCCACTAGGAACAGTGTACTGAAAGTTATTTCAAACTTTAACATTTAAAATTCATCTTTCTTAAAGTATTTCAAGGCAAGATAAACTTTCAAATCATAAGAATAAAGCAGATAAGCAGGTGAGTTTCATTATCTCATTTCCTTACTTGCATATTCTTCTGGACAGTGTCAATTAACATTGCCCTACATATATGAGTTGCTATATAACATTTGTTGTGATCCCTGCAAGAATGGAATCAAACTTTTATAAAGGACATTTGTATGTATTAGTAAAAGGGGATGGAACTCCAATGAGTGTTAATGCACTTTGAAATTAAAGTAAGTTTACTGATAGAGATATGTATGTTTGTACACATGTATGAGTGAGTTTACTATAGAGATATGTGTGTTTGTACACATGTGTGAGTTTACTATAGAGATATGTGTGTTTGTACACATGTGTGAGTTTCCTATAGAGATATGTGTGTTTGTACACATGTGTGACTGAGTTTCCTATAGAGATATGTGTGTTTGTACACATGTGTGAGTGAGATTACTCAAGATGGGATGACTATAAAAGGCCAAGAGTTGGGTTTAGGCAATGGTGAGTCTCCACTGAAATGGAGCTGTTGGTCAATGTTTCATACACCAGCCTGGATTTACAGAGCTCTGGGCTCGGGTAAAAGCCAGTGAGCAAGCATCATTGAGAGAGAAGAGGCAGACTAAAGTCTAGGAGATGAAAGGCCGACAAAGCAGCTTCCAGGGAGCTGAGAGGAGCCTAGCCAGCCACAAGGAGAGAGTCATGAGATGTGGCAAGCATGCAGTCATTGGATTGGTATGACTGTCCTTCACAGTCATGACAATGGCTAGTGCAAGGTTATGACTGGAGTGTGTTCACTACAGTGAACAGGAAGAAAAACTCATTTGTAAAATTTCCAAGAAACTTTCTAATCAAGAGAGACAGAGCCATGAAGTTGGGAAAAGTGAGAATTTTGAGATCAGAAAGACAAGAAGATTAAAAATACACATGAGACGATAGCAGAGGCCAGGAGCCACCTGTGTCGCTCCCTGTTAGGAGGACAATTCTTCTGTACATGTTTGGAGGCCATTTCTGCTGCTGTGTGTATCTATTTTGCATGTTATTTTTATGTGACTGATCTTTTCCTTATGGGTATTAAAGTGTTTTTCTATATTAAGAAATTGGCGTTCTTCGTGTTTGCAGACGCCGTCCAGGCTCCGCATCCTGCTTGGTGGAAATAGTGAGCTACAAGCTTCTGGGTTTGCTGTTCCCACATGATTTTAACTGAAAATGTCTTCCCTACACTGATTTGGACTTCTGTTTGTATGGGTATCTATTTTTGGACTGTAGTCAAGCCAATGACTGTCTATGCTTGTGAAAGTAGAAACCTTCATTTACTGTTAGTGACAGAGTCCGTGTCCAACCGCAACTCTTGTTGCTGTTACTTTTTCTGATTTACCTGAATATTTTTATTTTCTCAGATAACACTAACAATAGTCCTTGAGACTATGTTTATAGTACTCTACTAAGTATTTTGCATATATAAATAGTTTCCATCACTATGGTAATCATGCTAGAAACATCCCCATCTTATAGCAGAGGGAGTTGGGGTGTACAAAGGTTAGGACACATTCCAAGGTGCTATGGTTGGTAAGTGGCAAGAGACCAAGCTTCTCCTGCTAGAGGAGCTCTGGAACTTGGGTCCAAATAACTCATATTTGTCATCATTATGGCGGGCTTAGTATTTTCATGAGAATTGTGCTGTTATGAAATATTTTAGGTAGAATTGGTGTTGTTATAATATAAAATCATTCTTATTCATTTAGCCTTCGGTGAAATGCTAAAGTTCTTTATGCAAAACCTTCCTGTCCTTAGGCTTTTCCGTCATGCACTGTCTTTTGTGTGGTTCAATCAGTGGAATTTTTCCTTCCATTGTATTTTCAGCTGGCTGTTGTTGACATATTGGAAGACTATTAATATTTTTCAATTTAAGTCACAAGTGTTTACCATTTTTAATGCTGATATTTAGTCCTATTTTCTGAATTTACCATAAATATTGTACTACCTACAAATAATAAATTTAACTTTCTCATTTTAGTATAATTTCTTATTTATTATTTTTAAAATAACTGTGTTAGAACATTGTTAATAATGACAACAAGCGTCTTTATCTTATATCTCTAGTACATAAACATATATCATGATTCTAGCTTGGTTTATTTATTGCTGTATTTTGTGCATCATCTGTGTGTGTGTGTGTGTGTGTGTGAAACTATGGTGTGTACATGCATGTGTGTGCAGATACAAGATCCTTATACAGGCCAAAGGAGGATGTCAGTGTCCTGCTCTGTCACTCTCCTTATTCCCATGAGGCAGCGTCTCTCAGTGAACCTAGAGCTAAGCTGGCAGACAGTCAACCCTCCTCTGCCCTCTCTCTACCTCCCCAGTGCAGGTATCACAGGCAATCACAGTTATGCCCAGCATTTTACTTAGGTTCTGGGATCCAAACTCAGGCCTCTGTTCAGCAAGCACCTATGCAGCTATCTCTCCAGCCTGAGTGTTGTTTCCTTTGTGTATATCAGCAAGGAATGATAAATTATTTTTCCAAATGCCTCTCAGACTGTATAGGAGTCATTCTTTCTATTTCTGTGTTAATAAAGTCTCATCTGTTTCCTGGTATTGAATAGTATTTGCTTTATTCTTTTAAAAAATTAGTGACATTTTTAGTTTTCATCAATTGCGACTAGTAACCTGCACCTTGGTTACGCGGAGATGCCTGCGTGTGCTGCCTCAGAGAAAAGCTGGGTTGCTCTTAAGCATCAGAACTATCAGGCCTTGGAAGAAAGTATCCAGGGTAGACTCTGGCAATTTAGGGGTGGTTAACTAGCTTTTGGGCAACTTCCCACTTTTATTCTGAAGTGTCTGTGTGTGCTGTCTCCTCTCTAAAATTATAATCATCTTTATTTCCCTTGAACAAATTTTTATCTAAGTTATCAAATTTACTTGCTTAGACTTATGAAAACATTTATTTATAAAACACTTTAAATTCAATTGGTTACTTTAATTTCAATTGGTTTTTTTATTCATATGTATGTACATGCATGCATGTGTATGTGTGCTTGTGTAGTTGCTGGGGATCAAACCCATGACACACACATGCTAGGCAGGCACTCTTATACTGAATTCTATCTCCAGCCCACTGCATTTTGATGTTGAACGTTTTTGTTTCTTAGTTTTTCTCCGTAATCAACTAGATTGGTGGTTCATTTATATCATTTGACTCTTACAGGCAGAATGTTGCTTTGATTCATCACAACATGGCCTGAATAGTTTCGATTCAATAAGTCTGTGTTTTATTTTCAACTCCATTTCATACTTTTTTGGGTTTTTCATACTAATATTCTGTAGCTCACAGTTCACGTAAGCGAAAATCATTCTTTTTATAAAGACACAGTTTGGCTATGAAGAAAGTATTAGTTATTGATAAATTAATATGAAATATTTTAATTCAAATACTTTGTGACATGCAGCCTCTGTTTCTGGGACTGAATTAGTTCAATATATTGAGACTTGGCTCTCACTGTTTTGTCTCCCTGCTTGTGAGCTGAGCCTGTCCTAGCTGAAATGAACCCTTGTATGAGTGAGAGCTTTAAGAAGGTGTGTTGGAGTGTAGGTGGAGGACCAGAGTAAGGACTCTGGAGTACTTACTCGTGGAGGACCAGAGTGAGGACTGAGGTGCTGAAGATCAATCCTGTGAATTTCTAGTAGTTTTGTATGTAATGAGAGACAAGGAAACAATAAAAACTGTGATTCTGCAACAGTTGTGTGTGCTGACAACCCTCTGCCTTTGCCTATCAGTTTTCGTTCTATTAATAGCTTGTATATGAAGGCAGTGAAAACCACCAGGCCTCTTCCAGGAGAGTTCACAACCATTGCCTTTCGTTGGAGTTAGGTTTTAAGAGATACTTTGAATATATAAAAATATCTTATGATTACCATTCAATTGAATGTGTAGCCTTGATAAAGGACATTCTTTACAGAGTTATTAAAACCAAACTGGCAAAACCACTGCTGTTATTAAACCTAGCATATGTTTGGCCTATGTGTGTGCTAAACCTAGCTTGATGCCAGTTTTTGAATTTTTTTAAAACTTGAATAACATATACCTTGTACATTATTATGTTATCTATGTATTACATTAAGCATGTATACTATTATATCATTATATAGTGAAATGCATGTAGATAATAAGTTAATATTATATGTAATAGAGGTAAAAAGCCAGGTCAAGTCATATTTTGATGTGCACCAAGTATAGTACGTATTTACATCTTTCCTGGAGTACTATCATGTACAGAACGTTTCTCTGGCCTATGGGTCATCAGAATGTCTCTCCCTTTTTTTCTGTGTGTTTATTTATTGTGTCTGGTTGGCAGAAGGGTCCCTCAACCCCGTTTTCTGGAATCATCAATAACATTCACTTCCACTGTGTAGTTTCTTCACTGAGAAAAGTGTGGGCCCATAATCAACTCTACAAATGAGTCGGTGCTTACCATACAGAAGGCAGAACCCTAGGTACTGTCTTATAACATCACACACATGCACACACACACTCACATGTAAGTGTATGTTATGTATTTATAAATGTTATTTTCACTCCTGCTGATAGAACTTCTCATTCAATTTCCCTACCTTTTTCTTCATAGTACACATATCTAGATTTGTGTTGTTCTCAGCAGCATTGTAACACATGTAAAATATTCTTAATAAAAACTGAACCCACTGGCTCTGGAAAATACTTCAAAACTTTTCTAAGTCTCTTACCCCATGACCATACCCTAGCCTGGCTGTTCTCTCTCTCTCTCTCTCTCTCTCTCTCTCTCTCTCTCTCTCTCTCTCTCTCTTCTCTCTCTCTTTAATTTTTTTGTTTAAAAAAACCTATCTTTTCTCAATTTACATACCAATCCCAGTTAGATGCAGTCTTTTTAAGGTTCACTGGTAGGACTTTCCTGGAAAAGGCTCTGTCTTCCTGCTAAGCAGATGGCATTTTAAGGGACTGGATGGGAATGGATAAGATGTAGTTAAACATAAATTAATGTTCTCACATAATTAAACTCTCTGGAAAGGAAAGCCCTTGCATACCAAAGCATATGTTGAATTGTGACCTTAGCTCGTGTCATGTATCATGTGACAATAACTGAAGATGCCAAAGTTAAGATTTCCTCTCCTGTCTCCCAAAGTGGCATGAGTCACTATGGTGAGATTCTTTCTTTACCGAACACAGGTGACCGTGCAATGGGTGAAACTGAAGGTACCATACTCTGGTCTGAAACCATATGCATGTAATCTATTGAATATTTTCATTATAATATATATTACTATATCACTTAAGAAAAGGGGATTTATAGAGAATTTTATTGGGGTAGTTTATACAATGCTGTGTGCAAGAAACTAAGTAATTTAGGACATATTTGAAAGGTTTATTGGCTACAATGATGATATTACTCAATAGTGTACTGTCATATTATAAAATCTAGTGGTTAAAATTATTTTGTTATTTGGGAACGTTGTCAGCAGCAAATTGTTCAGTGTGGAGCTGAGAATCCCTAGGACAGAGAAGAAGCAAATGTACTTAACAGTGTCCATCACTGTGCAGCAGCCTTCAGTGAGGAAGCGATGCGCACAGCACAGCACAGCACAGCCTGCAGTGTTTAAGTCCAGCTCTGCAGCCTCTTCAAATTTCTCATCATTCTGACCATGTGTAGACTAAAGGGAGGTGCAGTAGTGTCTGCTTCCTGGGGTTCACTAAGGTCTGGAGAGGAGGGGAAGCTGGAGCAGCCACAGCAAACACAAGAGCCGTAAGCACCACCAGAAGAGCTGCCTCTAAGCCAGTAGTCATTAGCCACATGTGCTGATAACAGGCATGCATTCACATTTCCCATTTCTCAGTGGAAACCTTGTTATGTATTGTAAGTCATACTGAAAGATTTTTTTTTATTATTTTATGTGTATGAGTGGTTTTGCCTGCATGTATGTCTGTGTACTACATGTGTACAGTGCCTAAAGAGTCCTGAAGAGGGCTTTGAGTTCCCAGCAACTGGGGTTACAGACAGTTTTGAGTCACCATGTGGTACTGGGAATCTAACCCACTTCATCTGGAAAAACATCCAGTGCTTTATTATTATAATTATTATTATCATCATCATCACCATCATCATTATCATTATCGAGACAGGGTGCTCTGTGTAACAGTCCTAGCTGGCCTGAAATTCACTTTAGTAGACCAGATTGGTCTCGAACTCACTGAGATCCACTTGCCTTTGCCTCCCAAATGCTGGGCTTAAAGGCGAGTGCCACCACCGACCAGATCAGCTAGTGCTTTTAACCACTGAACTATCTCTCCAGTTCCATGTTTAAAGATTTTAAAAACTGTCTTTTCTTTTATTCCTACTTCCTTAATATCCATTGTTTAACTATGGATATTCAGAGTCAGGATGATCTCCTGTAACTTGAGAATATACCTCTCTTTATGGTGATAAGGGTACCAAAATATGCTTGGAGGGGATGAAGTAACTATATTGCCCTGTAGCACAGTGAGCCAGCTCTGCTGTACAACAGTGTACTTCAGAATAACTTAGAGAAGAGTTATGACGTTCTCAACACATGGAGGTGATAGCACATGAGAATATGGACATTCTACTAGCCCTGATTGATCATATATATATGCTGTACATGAATTACTATGCCCTATGTACTGAGACTTTGTAAATGTTTCCATTTGTGACCCTTTTTACCCAGGGTAGTTTTACATGTGCCTGCTATATAACTATAGAAATTAGTTATGTTGGTTACTTTTCTGCTGCTGTGATAAAACACCTTGACTGAAGGCAAATGATAGAAGGAAGAGTTTATTTAAGTTACAGTTCCAGAAAGATAAGAGTCCGTCTTGATGGGGAGGCATGGCAGCGTGTGTCTGCAGCAGGAAGCTGAAAGGTCTCATCTCTTATTACAAGAATGAAGCAGAAAGAGCAAACAGGAAGTGGCACGAGGCTTTAAACTCTCAAACCAATGTACCCAACAGTGTCCTTCCTCCAGCCGGGCTGCGCCTCCCCATGAGCTTCCCAACATCACCACCAACTGCGAACAGAGTTCCAGTGCCTGAGCCTGTGGGGGATCTTGTTCAAACTACCACATTAGGCACACAAATCAAGGATTTGCTGAAAAAATTATAAAGGACTATTTTAAAACAGTTCTTTGGCAGACACATAATTTTCTGACTTATAAAAAGAAACTTGATAATGATCTTGAGATTTTTGTTTCTTTTCACATGAAAATTAAATATCAACTGAGCATTTAGTCCTGCAGGATGTATAGCATCCCCACTGCTTTTCAGAATTGACCATTATTTTGATTTTTACAATGTTAATTCTGTGAATGAATGCTGCTTCACATAAATATATAATACAGCAAAGTGGAAGGACATTCATGGCTCTTTCAGAAGCTGTTGGAAATTCTGTCCTAATCTCAAGCCAAAAACCATTTACTATTTTTTATGAACTCAAATCAACAGCTCAAATGACAGTTTTAAAAATCAAATAATACAGCACAATCCAAAGACAACACTGAATTGATACTTACGTGCTGAGGAACAATAGTGTTGTGTTTCTATACAAGCAAGAAACTTTGTAGATACAGTTTAAACACTGTAGTGTGGTTCAAATGTGCATTAGTGAGATGAGGGGTTTCACAGGCAATGTGTGCCATGTTGTATGTCCGGAACCAATGCTGTTGTGCTGAAGGTATACATCATGGGTGAGCACTTCCCAGAGAATCACAGATTCCTTCTGCATTTGATTGTAAAATAAGTTTTTGTTTGTTCTGCATTCACAACCCTTTATAGTTGTCAAATCTTTTTAACACATGGTTTATGAAGCAAAGCTGTAAGTGACCGTGTTGTGTAAAAGTATGAAAGAATACCCTCTCCCCAACTGTGCATTGCTTATTCTATAAGTGACCGTGCTGTGTAAAAGTATGAAAGAATACCCCTCTCCGTCAACTGTACATTGCTTATTCTATAAGTGACCGTGCTGTGTAAAAGTATGAAAGAATACCCCTCTCCATCAACTGTACATTGCTTATTCTGTAAGTGACCGTGCTGTGTAAAAGTATGAAAGAATACCCCTCTCCGTCAACTGTACATTGCTTATTCTATAAGTGACCATGCTGTGTAAAAGCATGAAAGAATACCCCTCTCCCCCCAATTGTACATTGCTTATTCTAAGCAGAGATTAAAGGAGATACAGTGGGCAGAAAACTAAAGTGCCAGGGTCTCCCATTAGTCTGCAGACCCTGGCGGGGCCTGCATTACTCAGTGTGCATTGGTGATGCTTTAGGAAAACCCTCTTTAAAAGTCCACAAGCTTTATGGTGGTGCACATCTTACTTGCTTTGCTTACTTCCAAAAACAAAGTAAGTTTTATAGAGAACTGGGTGTGGTGTGGGGGATATCTGCATAGTGGAATTCTATCTGACCAACCCCAGGGAGAAACTGAGTTTCAAATACATTGGCAGGGAAAGTGCTCCACGGCACACTGTGAAGTGGCCAAACAGTAGAATACGATGCTGTATGTTGCTTTTATAGTAGATATCAGGCCCAAGCAATGTAGGGTTTTTACTCTAGTTGAGTAGGATAAGGATTGTGATAACATTCAATATCATGTGTGCTAGTGCACTGAAGCAATATGTTTGGCTGTTATTACTTTTATAATGTAAGTCAAAAGGAAATGGTTGCTTTGCTTACTTTGAGAGTTTTAATTCTGATTTTTTTAATGATGAACATGCATTTTATAATGAGAGAAAACCATTTTCTCTTAGAAAATCTAGATAAATGAATTCATGCCAAAATACCTAACAATGTTTTCTTTGGACCTAAACTGAGAAAAAAATCCTGCTTTTAGTGCAGTAGCACATCAAGTACTTTTTAAATAAACTGGGTCTTCCTACAGCCTGCAAAAGCAATTCTGGGGGTTTGGGTCATTTGCTTTCTCCCTTTCATGCTTAACTAGACTTTCAATTATGTTTCTTCATGTCGACAGTAGTGTGTGTATATCTGGGTGGATGGGTATTGCTGGGTGGGGGCACACATCCACAGTGTGTGCATGTACTTACTTGGGGAGAGAGGGTTATGAATGCCTGGCATCTAAGCAATTGGGTGGTTGCTTTCCCTCAAGAATGGCTGGCTGAAAAGAGTCAAGGGGAAGAATCCTGGGCAGTAACTGTGTTAATTATCTGGAGAGGATCCATACCTTTTCCTCCTTTCCTCTCAAATGTGGCAAATAATGATCTTTCTGCAAATAGTTGAAACAAGGGCTTTCAGTGACTTTACCCCATTAGATACTAAATATGCCACCAGAGTGATTATTGCACACTCTAGATGAAAACCTCATTTCTGATGGATTGTTTAAAATATTTTATTTTCTACTATCTCACAGGCTCTACAAAGTATGAAAACCATTTGAAAATTTTGTTTATAATTCTGATATTAAATTCATTAAAATTAGTTAGAAATTCTATTACATAGAAATTTGACTAAATTAGCTGATACTTTCAGAGTCACTATGGGCTTAATATGCAATGTGTGTGGCTGACAGCAGTCCTTCTTGTAGAGCAACTTTGATGAAGAATGTATTTTTATTGGAAAGATGGCCCCTATACAGATTTGAAGCCTAATTGTATATAGTAGTGTCGCACACAGTAAGATGAGTGCAGATG
Organism: Ondatra zibethicus; assembly: GCA_004026605.1. NCBI lineage: Eukaryota > Metazoa > Chordata > Mammalia > Rodentia > Cricetidae > Ondatra > Ondatra zibethicus. The sequence continues at coordinate 13,887 of PVIU01017024.1, forward strand.
ACTCAGACTGTTGGGTTCCAAGTCCTGGCTCCGTGACTTGTTGGCTGCATGCCAGAGGTGTTACCTCCACTCCCCTGTCCTTCTTATGTGTAGAATAGGACTTAAGCAGTAACTGAGAAAACTCTGTTGCTAATATTTGCAGTGTTTGCACCGTATATGAATTTTTAATAAGTTCAGATACTATTATTTGTCACTCTGACCATCTAGTATCAGATGTGTTATCAAGTGAGTTGCTTACTAATTATGGTCTTATAAATGTTATCGAATTGCAATCTGTTCTTAATTTATATTTATTATATTTAATTTGTATTTTTGTAAGGGTTAAAAACTGATTTTTACACCAATTTTGATTATTTGTTCGTTTGTATTACAGTTACAAATTATAATACTGTGGTAGAAGCAAATTCAGATTCTGACGATGAAGACAAACTCCATATTGTGGAAGAAGAAAGCATCACAGATGCAGCTGACTGTGAAGGTGGCATGCCAGAGGATGAGCTGCCAGCCGACCAGACAGTGGTACCAGGAGGCAGTGACAGGGAGGGCGCCACTAAGAACTGCTGGCATGAAGACGGTGAGTGTGGCTCCTTAGAAAATTCTCTTCTCTTTACTCTTTTTAAATGCATTAAATGAGAAAGATAAATTGGGTAAAAATTTTAATAAACAGTAAAATTATCTGTGTATTAACCAATATTAGATATCCTACTTATTTTTTAAAAATAGACTTTGAATCAGAATGATGTTGTTTTGACTGTTTGAACAGTACCTAACCAAGGTACTGTTTTTAACCAAGGGCTAGGCTTTCCCCATATTGTTGAAGTAATTGTATCTTCCTTTAATTTTATATTGGGATACCCAAATTAACAATAGATTTATAAAGTAATAATATGATATATATAAAATAATGATATATTAGTGTAGTAGAATAATTCCATATGCAAAAATCTCAAAGGTGTGTTATGAGAGTGTTTTAAGTATAACAATGAGCAGAAAACGAGCTCCCTACTGTCTGTGCCCTGCCAAAGTTAGCAAGTAAAGTTGGCTAGACTAGGCACTAGGGAAGTGGAAGACTATCTGAGACTCTTGTGCATGGATTTGAGCCCCAGTTCACACTGGTGAGTGGTAACCTAAAACATCTTAAGCCATGTTTGAATTTAAAGTATAAGTATTACAAATATCCATGGCCATTAAAAATACACTTCATTCTAGTGCCTCAGAAGTCTCTCAATAATTTAGTAAGCAGATAGGAACATGAGAAAGTAAAAGAAGCAAAAGTTAACTCAGACTATGTTAATTATGAAATGCTCCATCTTGTTTAAAGAAAAATAAACTTCAAAAACAATGAATGATTAGTTCCAAACCCATGAGCATGCAGATAGCCCTGGTTGATCTCAGTGGCCACAAAATAGATATAGACAGGAATGTGAAAGAGGGATCTGTGGGTAGGAGTGTCAAAGCGTGGAGGTGAGAATAGTTAGTATGTATTGAATATGTGTGCACAATTGTCTAAAAGCACATTTAGTAAATGAAGTATGTTAAGAAATAATATAATTTCCAAAAATTAAAAGAATTAAGTGGTAAGAACCCAAAATGAATTTAATAGCAAGTCAAGGGAGTGAGTCAAAGAGAGAATGAATAAGGTAGAGAAAATTGCACACAAAGTGAAATTCAGACAGACCTTCTCAGAAGGCCTTCTCAGAATTGATAGACAAGGCATCTGTGTGTGGAAGCACAGCTTAGTCATCCAGGTGCAGGTCCAGGCAGGGGAAGGGGAAGACATGGCACCTGCTGCAGTGAGCTAAGTGAGCAGAGCGCTGCTCCAGGAGACACAGGGAAGGCGTTAAAAACACCAAAGAAAAAGTGCCTCACTGCAAATAAGGGAAACTTCACAAGGCTGTAAAATTTCTAAGCAGAAACTTTAAAGGTGAGGATAAAGTGGGATAATATATTCCATAGGTGCTGAAAGAGAAACACTGCAAACAAAGATGCTATCACCAGCAGAGCTATCCTTTAGGAACAGATAAAAAGTTTCCCCAAACACTCAGTGTAAGAAGCATGGCACTCACACAGGAAAAAAAATTTCATTAGATACATGAAACAAAAAAATCAAAATACACTCGGGATGAAAACATCCAATGACACAGACAGACAGCAGGAACAAGGAACCACTAAACAGCAAAAGTAGTTAACAAAATGGCATTATCAAATGCTGTTTATCAGTGATTTAGTGGGGGGTTGAGCTCTAATCAGAAGTTACAGGGTGACTTACTTTTGCTTTGAGGACACAGGCTCAAAGAGATAGGGTGGAAAAATCCTCCATAAGAATGGTGATGAGACAGAATGATGCAGTGTAAGGTGAACATGGTTATCACAGGCAATGTCAGAGTGCATTTGCAGATATGTTAGCAGGGTCAGCAAGATGGCCCGACTATAAATTCAGCCCACCTCTTGGTGGAAAAAAAGACCAACTCTAGAAGTTTTTTTTCTAATTTCCACACAAACTGTATCAACTGTACAAGTGCACACTCACTAAATAAAGTATTTAAAAATTTTTGAAAATATACTAACATGTAGGCTAAAGGTTCTATGTATTAGTGTTTGTTTCCTGCATGGAACCTTTAGCCTCATTGATGCATCAGTGAGTTCTGCTAAACATCCAAGGGCATAAACATTCTAGTGTCACTCCTAAGTTCTTCAAAATCTGAGAAGGAAGATGATCACACACCTCTTTAAATAGACTGCCATATCTAGAACCAAATAAAAGAAATTACTTAGTCCAAACACAGTTACCAAAATCCCAGAGTAGTATAAGCTATACAATATATGTGGATGAAAAACTTGAATAATATTACAAATCTTCAAAATGAGAAAATATGTGCATATCCATATGTGAAATGCCATATCAGGATAACCTTTAAGGGAGTTTTTAATTGTCACTGTGACAGACTTCAGAATAATCAAATGCTATCTGAACAAAAAGGAAAATATTCAATAAAACTTAGTGGCTATCATAAAAGCAAGCAACCTAGGAATAGTGAGCAGTTCCTTGTCTTAAAAGAGCACATTTTTGTGACCAGAAGCAAATTAAGTATATTCATTGTCATTATTTTGTCAACCTTTTGTTGAGATGTTCTCCATTGTAGAAGACTAGAAAGTCTAGTCTCAGTAGAGGTAGGAATTTGAATGGGGACAGCTATCATTTATAAATGATACAGTTATACACTTGATAATGAATATAGAGATAAATAGATATTAGAATGAGTAATTTGCTAAGTTTTCTGAATACAGAATAATAAACTCCTGGGGATATAACTCAGTGGTAGAGGTCTTGCCAGGAGTATGTGAGGCCCCAAGTTCAGTCTCTAGCACTATAAAACAAAGGAATAACCTGAATTTAAAGTAATCTTCATACATCAGTAAGAGCTGTAAAGTAAAATTAAGTGTGTATGACCACAAGAAAAGAATCTAAACTTTCAGTCATGTGTTAGAGGACAACACAGTGAGTAAAGAACATTGCGTTCATGGAGCAGAATAGATTAACTTACCTCTAGACCTTACTTCAGTTTTACTGATGTTCCAGGGATCCTTCTAATGTGTCACCTTGCATGTGGTTGCTGTGTTCCTACATCTTCTCTGCTGTATAACAGGGTCTCATTCATCCTTTATGTCCTGTGACTGATGGTTTTGAGTAGAACTGGTTAGGTATCTTATAGAGCATCCATCATTTTGAGTTTGTCTGATTTTTTTCTTTTGGACAGGGGTGTGGAGTCTGAAATAACAACGTAGTAAAGTATCCTTCTTTGACTTCATATCAGCTGTACACAATAGCTGCCAGGCCTCACTGCAATCTTTCACCTGTTGTGATAGAAACAGCCAGAGGCTAAGAAGCAGAAAGAGATTGAAGGCAATAAAGCCAGAGTGGTGATAAAATGCGGTAACATCTAAAGATGCTAGAAGCACTTTTACAGAGGGAGGCGTGAATGTCGTGTCACCAACCTGAGGACAGGAAGGAAGGCAGCAGCATAAATGCAGGTTGAGAGCGCTAGCTTGAGTCAGGATGATGGCTAGAGAGAAGGTGAGAAGGTACAGCGTCCTGATTGTGTTTTCACAGGAAGTTTTAAAAGATGTGATCTGGAGTAATATAAAAAAGCTTAAGATGATCCCATCCCCGTAATTTATTGAAATTTGAAGGAAACTGAATGATGAGATGTTTATTACTCTCAATCTTGTTAGAAGCAAAATGTCATAGTTTTATTTTTGTGTGTGTTTATGCATGTGTGCACATGTATGTACAGGTGCTCACATAGGTGTACAGTGTGCATGTGGAAGACAGAAGTGGTATCTGGTATCTTCCTTTATTTCTTTCCACCTTATCTTTTGAGCTGGTCTCCCTGAAACTAGTACTTGCTGGTTGGTTGGGCTGCTGCTAGGATCCTCATGTCTCTGTCTCCTAACCCATCGCACTGGGGTCACAGGTCTGCCACTGTGCCCAGCCTTTGCATAGGTGCTGAGGATCTGAACGCAGGTCCTGTGCACATAGTGTTTACCCTCTGAACCGTCTTTCCCACCCTTGTGTTTTGTTTTTGCATGATTCTGTCACTCACCGTGTTCATTCCCTCATGTCTTCTGGGATATGTGCTAAACGGGGTCACGGCAGAGCAGCTCTCCTCTGTGAACCACTCTGTGTGCTGCTGTGCAGTCACCACGAGGTCGTGGCTTACCGGGAAAGACTCCTAACCAGCGTCCATCTCAGGCAGGAGAAACATGGAGTCTGCCACACTGCCTTCTCTCTCCCAGCTTTCTGTTCTGTCTACTCCGCCCACCTAAGGGCTGCCCTATCAAAAGGCCAAGGCAGTCTCTTTATTTAACCAATGAAAGCAACCTACAAACAGAAGGACTTCCTACACCACTACTTCCTGTCAGTAGTTGCCTAGGGACTGTTGTTGTTTTGTTTAGCAGTGCATCATGCATGTGAGGCAAGAATTCTACCACTGAGCTGCCATTCCAGTCCTGAAACATATTCATTCAACAATTTTGTAATCCATCTGTCTCTTCAAAAATAATATAATACAAAATCATGTTAAATGCCCAGCTATACTAGAGCTGCATGCTTTTATCCATACTGCAGTACTGTTATCAAAAATGGGTATGAGGCCAGTTTATAATTATTTTTCTATTTGTTAGTAAAGTGATCTGGCTGCTGGTGATTAGGTTTTGGGGCAGATGTTGTTTTTGTTTTGTTAATTTTAGTTTGGTATGTTTGCTTTTTATTTAATTGCTTATATTAGTTATCGACTTACTCCATATGAAATTCTCTAGTTTGAAATTAAATGTTTTTATCTGAAGTTAGCAGCAGAAGGTCAGAAGTAGACATACACAATGGATGGCATTTGCCTATCAGTTTTCACTGTTCCTCAGAGATCATAACCACTCAGGGCTCAAAGACACCAGCACTAAAATGACCCTGATTTTAGATTTTCTGACCAGGAACTTAAGATAGTATGGTAAAAATGCCTTAACAACTATGAATATGGCTTGAAACCAAGAACAGGACAGCAAATGTTTTGGTGGAGACTTGTACCCTAGGTTTGGGTGTCTGTGGATCTTGAGCTTGATGCTTTCTGAAAGAGATCAACTCATTCCTGCAGCTCCTAGTTGCCTTGGGATCTGAATGCAAATGTTAGTCCCTTGTAGTCACCCCTCTCAAACCGGCCCTTATCCTTTCCCTCTCCCCTGCCCAAGTCCTGCCCACTGCTTGCAGAACCACCTCTTCCTTTTCCGTCTCCTCCTCTTAAACCTGAACTCCCTAACACAGTGGATGTGGATACCTGCCAGTATCCACAGCTGCTTTGTGATTGGGTCTGTGAGTTACTGAGATCTGTATCTCTCCTCTGAGGCCCAGTGCACACTACATGCTGAAGAGAAGATGTCTAGAGTACCCTGAGACATTTTCCTTTTGAATTATAAGATCATGATCTCAGAAAAATAATGGGTTTTCCCTTCTTTGCTTTTCCTTTCATATTGAAAGTTTCAGTTCTTTGTCATTTTTATCTGACGCTGTTTGGGTATTACATTGTTTAAATTACTTACTATATTCATCTTTAATTATGTGACAGTCTATCTGACCTTTGTAATACACTTATGAAATATGAACTGTGTAAAAGCCTCCTCTGCAGTGTTTATCTTTCCTAAAACATGAATAGAGAATACAGCAAATTAAAAATATTAAGTTTTCTTAGCTCATGAGTAAAATATCTAAAAACTAAAGTAAGATAATCATTTAATCCCTTATCAACTGTTTTTAAAAACTATAGAAATCTCTGCTTCTGGAAGAATGGAATAGAATTTTTTCTCTGTTTTTCCTGCTAAGTACGAGAGAGAGAGAGAGAGAGAGAGAGAGAGAGAGAGAGCGCAGAAACCTCAGAAAGCCAAATAATGACATAGCAGTAAAGTCCCTGAATTTTCTGTTCACTCTGTCTCAGAGATGAGACTGTGTGCTGGAGAAGCATGGTCTAGAACCTCAACAGGTACACACATGACCCAATAGCTCAAGCTCTCTCTAGCCAGAATTCAAGAAAGCAACAGCCTTGTGATGCAGAAAACTTTTAGATAACCAAATACCACAGAGGAAACTGCAGGTTCCTCAGTCAGGGAGGCCTGTCTTCTAGTCTCACTGAAGAGAAGCGCCCCAACCCCTACCACAGAGGTGGCCGACAAGACCAAGTGGCAACAAAGTATCCTCTTCCTGAGTTGGGCAGAGCCCAACCCCAAGAGCTTCACTCAAACAGGTTCTCGGTCTCTTTTGGAAAGACTCTTCTTGGAGTCAGGAATGAAGCCTTTCCCATCCAGAGTGATGTAGATGGAGCTGGTGGGGAAAAGACTGACGTTATCAGCTGTGCAGGAAAGAGCAGCCTCTTCCAAGAAACCATTTCTTCCCATCAGAGAGCAGATGCTGAGAGAGTGTCCTGGAATGCATTTCCCTCTGCCTCTCTGCTGGTTACTTAAATAAGAGCCACTGTGTATCTTCTTGAGTGATAACTAAAGACATCCATGTTTCCTTCTAAAATACATGTTACCATGAATGAGAAAATTTCAGTTTGAATAGAAAAAGCAGCAGACAACCAGAACTTAAGTGACACTGGTATTAGACTTTCTGACCAGGAATGAAAGCCAACAGAGTAAAAATCAACAATTATGAACATGGCTTGGAACCAAAACCAGAAAGCCCCACCCATCCAAAGCAGGGAAAATAGAGGCACTTAATGAAATTATAGCTGAAAATTACTTTAACAACAACAACAGAAAAAATAGCAAGAGTCGGATGCAGAAGGAAGAGAGAATGGAAGATGAAAGTGCAAATAGAACAGAGTCTGGACAGTGGGAAGAAAGAGGGGGCCTCTGTGTGCTTTGGGGGTTGATCTTTATGACATCAGCTCTCCAGCACAAGAGGAGAGAGAAGGCAGGACTGGAAAAAATGTTTAGAAAAATTACTGAAATGTTCTAATATTTGATAAAAGACATAAAACTGTGCCCTGACTAAAATAAGTCTGGAGAAGCCCATGCCAGAAAACACCATAGTCAACTCTGGCTAGAATAATCCTGAAGAAGCCATGCCAGAAAACACCATAGTCAACCTGAATAGAATAAGTCTGGAGAAGCCATGCCAGAAAACACTATATAGTCAAACCTTTGAACACTAAGGATGGGCAAAGTGACAGAGACAAATGCAAGAGTCTGTGGTTGTAGGGAAAATGCATTTGAGTGACAGCCACTTCTTAGAAACTCTGGAGGCCATCAGGGTGTAGCTCACTTCTTAAATGCTGAAAGTTGTGAGCCTAGGGCTCTAGGTCCAGAGAAGCTACAGACATTTTCAGATAAAGGAACCTCCCCTACATGAAACACAGAAGCTTGCTGAACAGAAGGGGATTGTGATGGCCTTTCTTGCTTGTCACCTTGCCTACATCTGGAACTAATAGCAAGCAGCTGCGCACATCTAAGAGAGATAATTTAATTAAATAATTTGAGGTGGGAAGATCTACCTTTAATCTGGACCACACATTCTGGTGACAGCCAATATAAAGAACATGAAAGAAGGAAGCTTTTGCTCTTTGCCTGCTTGCCCTTGCTCTCAATGGCAAGTCCTTTGCTTCATTGGCATTCAATCCCACTACTTTGAGATTCCAGCATATACTGAAGACCAGCTGAGACATCTAGCCTCATGAACTGAACTACTGGATTCTTGGACTTTTTGTTAGTAGACAGCTATGGTTGGACTAGCTGGACCACAGCCTGTAAGCCACTCTACTAAATCCCCATAAAAGAACCCTGACTAATACAGGGGTAAAGAAGAAGATGAAGGATCTAGGAAAAGGAAAGGTGTGTGCAGGGATATGTAGTCACATGTCCTCTTCCTGCAGTTTCTTCAGTTATCTCTGAGGATTGAACAAACATAACTAAAAATATGAATACATGAAATTAGCAAAGCCAGCCTAGAAATGATCAGTAGTTTTTAGTTTATTATATATATATATATATATATATATATATATATATATATATATATATATATATATATGGTACCTACATATATATTCAACATGATCTTATGGTCAATTTAATACTCAAGTCACAGGATGTATAGAGTTGTACATTCATCCTGCATAGTTACTATTGATCCGCTGTTATCATGCATTGCATTGTTGATAATATTCTCAAGCACTGAAAATTACTTAAAACTTCTAGAAACAAAATTCTCCAGTTAACACATATAATTTTCAACAGAAACTCTATTTCTAACCTATGTAAAGTGAGAATTCTAGGCTTTACCTCATTTGAAATGATGGTCTGTTAGTTTGGATATGGTTGATCTAATCACCCTGATCCTGAAACATCAACAGAATTTGAGTCACCACAAAAGGAGCTTTCTTCACAGAGTAGCTTCCACCCTGCTGGGCAGAGCTTACTAGCAGCATTGTTGGTGGCAGGTTCTCTTCCTTGATCAGAGCTGCCTGCTCTGCTGTCAAAGTGTTCTTTCCTTAGAGTGGGGTCTCAGATCACCATAGCTTCAAGAGGACATGGTCTGAACACACTGTGGTGTTAGATCAGTGTACTTTACTGAGAAGGCAAAGGGGATGCCGGGTTTTCCACAGGAGCTGGAGAAAGCCAGATGCTCAGTGAAGTTCTAATGCAGTGTTTTCTATAGTACTTGTTAATGCATGCTTGGAGAAGGGGAGATGATTAAAGAGTAGACAAAATACCTATATTATAACTTCTCTATAACTCTAAAAGGTTTCAAAGTAAAGGCCTTTAAACAACCTGATCAAAATAAATCATAAAATATTTTTATTGGGTTCTGTTTCTCTGAGAAAAGTTGAATTTTCAACTTTTTAAATAAATATTTAATAGAACAGAAGGAGAATGTGGAAGCCTAACACCTGAGCTTATATAATCTATATCCTAACACCTGAGCTTGTATAATCTATAGCCTAACAATTGAGCCTATATAATATATACCCTAACAACTGAGCCTATATAATCTATATCCTAACAACTGAACTTATATAATCCATATCATAACATCTGAGCTTATAGGATCCATATCATAACAACTGAGCTTATATAATCTATATCCTAACAACTGAATTTATATAATCTATATCCTAACAACTGATCTTATGTGATCCATATCCTAACAACTGAATTTATATAATCTATATCCTAACAACTGATCTTATGTGATCCATATCCTAACAACTGAGCTTATATAATCTATATCCTAACAACTGAGCTTATATAATCTATATCCTAACAACTGAGCTTATATAATCTATATCCTGTTGGCAGATCAGACCTGTGGTTCTCAGACCTGTTGCCCTTGTCACTTCACGGTTGCTTCCACATCCGGGATAGTCTCAAAAGACTCGAAATCAGGATCAATAGAAATCAAGCTTTTCCTACTTTCTTTGAGATTATTTTTTAATCAGGTCTGGTTGGATTTTAAGAAACATGTCATTTACCTAAAACATTGAAAACTGGGAAGCCTGTCAAGTACAGACATCAGTTAAATGCTGACACAGTGTTCACTATGGAGAATCATCCTTCCCTCTCCTCAGTGTGTTAGTCTTTTCATTCTTACAGCAGGGCTGCATGACAACAAGAATCAAACCAAGTCTGTGTGATCCCAAAGAATTCTATCTGCTTTTTCTACTAAATCCAACAGAAAATATATACACATTAAATGCGGCACTCATACAAAGAGCTAACAGCAGGTAGGTGTTGGGTTATGCCATTAGTGTCCATCCATAAAGGAATATCTTAAGAACAGTTACCACATCATATTCCACTCTGTATTTTTATGGCCTCCAACAAGGGTTTCAGATTCAGTGTCTGGAAAAACTAAAGCAGCAAAATGGAAACAAGACCAAATCTTCACTGTGACTAGCAAAAAATAGCTGCTATCCTCATTCCTGTCCCTGCACTGACAGTATTTCATCCATTGTGTGTTTTCTATGCTGCTGTGACAAATTACCACACATTTGATGGTTCAAACTTTACACATTAGTTTCTTACAGCCATTGAAGTGTCCCTTCTCAGATGTTAGCAGAAGTGCCATCCTTTGATTATAAAGGGCTCAGGGCCATTTCTGGCCTCCAGAGGGTATTTACATTCCTTGGTTTATGACTCATGTCATAGTTTCTCTTCCTGTTGCTGTGATTAAAACACTCTGACAAAAGCAGCTTGAGAGAGAAAGGGCTTATTCTGGCTCACAGTTCAAGGTACATCCCCTCAAAGCTCAGAAGTTGAGCTGACAGGAGGTTGAAGCAGCTGGACACACAGTGTCCATAGTCAGGAACAGAGATGGATGAATACATGCTGCTTTCAGATTGCTTTCTCAAGTTATATAGTCCAGAATCCCAGCCAGGGACTGGTACCACCCACAGTGGACAGCTCTTCCCACTTCAATTAAAGCAGTCAAAATAACCCCCCACCTCCCCCATCCCTGTCCCTGGGGCATGCTCAGAGGCTTATCTCCCAGGTTATCCTGGATTCTGTAACAGTCGCAACCCTTTTCTGAACCTTTAGAGCCAGCAGAGTAAGTCAAGTACCTCTCACATTAGACTCTCCTCTGGCTGACCCCCGACCAGCGGAATGAACAGCCAGACTCAGGATTCTTCCCGGATCACGCTTTATTGGAGAGCACTCGGTTGAGGAAAAACGGGAGGCAAGAGAGCCTCTAGGTTGAAGGGAGAGCAGAGGCGAGAGAGAGAGAGAGAGAGAGAGAGAGAGAGAGAGAGAGGGAGAGAGAGGTCTAAATGGCGGCTGCTTATATAGGGAGATGTGACGCAACTCGCGCCTTGATTGGCTGCTAAGTCCCACTGGCACCAGAGTCCTCGGGATTGGTTAGGGACACCTAGGTTATTTGCGCATGCGGGAAGCGCCTGGACACTCAGTCCTGAAGCATTGCCAAATATGGAATTTGTTTACCTCCAAACTGCGAGGATGCAAGCGTATGGCTCCCTGCACTCTCCTACTATTCCCATTTCATTTCCACTCTTCTGCCCCCTCTTCCATTGTTAAGAACCCACAGTGAGCAACCAACCTCCCACATAATCCAGGAAACCCTCCCTATCTCAAGGTTTCTAACCTTAATCACAGCTACACATCTGTTTTGCCACTTAAGATTGTTGTGGAATTGGAGAATTAGAATGGTGACATCTTTGAGAAGGCATTATTGTATAGACTATACACATACATACATGTTAAATTTTCACCGCAGTCCACAAATCACAGCCAGATGTTAATAATCATAATAGTGCACTGTTACTGTATGCTTTGTATGTGTATGTTCTATGTGCCCATGTTCTAAACTGTCTTTGACTCTCATACAGTGAAACAAGTAACATCCCTGCATTGTAGATAAAGGAACAAATACAAAAGTGGACACTTTCCTATGGTCACTGTTGTGTGAGCATAGCCTTAAAGTCTGCTGGTCTGAATTTGGAGGTTATGCCATAGGACACTCATATAATTCAAAACTTCTTGTATTTGGTTAAAAAAAATGGCAACTTGCTTGTGTATAGGCAGGTTATTTATTCTTAAGTCTTTTGGCTCATAGAATAGAATGGTAATGAAGGAACTTAAATGTCTGGAAATGTATGTAACTTAGCTGATTTTACTCATCACCACTGTTGTATTGAATGCCACTGCTGCACAGCAGCTTTGAATGCTTGGGACAGAATTAGAGAAATAGGAAATAAAATTGAGTCATTTGCTAAAGTTATGCAAGGCCCAAAGGAAGCCTTTACAGTTTTCTTACAAAGATGGATTTCAGCAGTAAATAGAATGGTACCAAATTCAGAAGCTAGACAAATTGTAATTGAATCTTTGGCTTTTGAGAGTGCCAGTTCTCTATGCAAAAGGATAATTGGGCCATTAAAGGGAAGGTCAACACCTTTGGAGGAATGGACCTGAGATACAATTAATATAGAATCTCATGAACATGATGATACATGGATAGGAGAGGTGATTTGCAGAGGTTTGGAGAAAAACCAAAATGTCAAATGTTATAATTCTGGTAAGCAAGGTCACATTAAAAGAGATTTTAGACAGGGCATTCCTAGAAAAAAAATTGTTTTGAATAATCCATTTAGAATGCCCCTTTCTGGTGTGGGAAGTCCTTCTATGTTTTGCTTTTGTTGGTTAATGAATAAAGCTGTTTCTGCCAGTGGTTAATCGGAATAGGGCAAGGCAGGGGTTCCAGGCAGACAGAGGAGGAGAGAATAGGTGGAGTGAGTGAGAAGCCATGTAACTCTGCTGGAGACAAACACCGGATGCTAGATGGAACTTTACCCGGTAAGCCACAGCCATGTGGCGATACACAGATTAATGGAGATGAGTAAGTTTAGGATATAAGAGCTTGCTAAAAATATGCTTAAGCTATTGGCCAAGCAGTATTGCAAATAATATAGTTTCTGTGTGATTATTTAGAGTCAGGCGGTTGGGAAATGAACTAATGGCCTCTGCCAACAATTGGCACCAACATGGTCAACTAAATCCACTTAGAACCCTGAGATACCTGCCAATACCTTCCTTCTGGTTTATGCAGAACACCAATGCAAAGGCAGGCATTGGACTAATGAATGTAGGTCAACAAGAAATATTCAAATATTCAAAGGTAATCCTTTGCCATTGGGAAACTCCATGAGGGGCCTCACAGTTCCCTATGCCAAATCCAGTTCTGCCACTTTCAGCCATCATAGAGGAAACTCCTTCCCAGAACAATTAAAGAACCTATTGAAAAAACAAAAGACCACACTGCTCTGGATATAGAAAAGCTATAGAAAAGAGAACAAAAAATTCAGGAGAGGCCATAAAGCAAGTATTTTGACAACTTCTATAAATGAACAAAGACCAAAATTAAAAATAGAAATAAATGACATTGCCGTTGAAGGTCTTGTAGACACAGGTGTAGATGTAACAATGATTTCATCAGAATCTTGGCATCCAAATTGGCCTCTTCAGGATGTAAATGTTCAGTTTTTAGGGATCAGAACTTTATCTCAGATAAAGCTGAGCACAAGATTCATTGAATGTATAGGGCCAGAAGGACAGAGAAGAATATTAAAACTATATTTAACTAACATAGCAATGACTTTGTGGGGACATGATTTGCTACAGCAATGGAATACTCAGATTAAATTCCCCAATCTTAGAAACAAACCATAAACTAACACATGTTTCAGAAAAAAAAATATTAGAAGGTTTTATGAAGAACAGTCACCAACTATTCAGGTTGTACAAGAACAGAGTACAAGAGCTGCTGATATTTCACCAACAGCCCTCCCTTTAAAATGGTTGACAGACAGACCTGTATGGGTTAAGCAATGGCCTTTGACAGTAGAGAAACTGCAGGCTTTAGAATAGCTGGTACAGGAGCAACTAGATACTCAGCATATTGAAGAATCAACCAGCCCATGGAATTCTCCTGTATTTGTTGCTAAAAAGAAATCTGGAAAATGGAGAATGGTAACAGATTTAAGAGCTGTTAATAAGGTGATTCGGCCAATGGGCTCTCTACAGTCTGGCATTCCTTTGGCTTCTCTGTTGCCTAAAGGATGGCCTCTTATAGTTATTGATTTCAAAGATTGTTTCTTCAGTATACCTGTACAAGAAAAAGACAGGAAAATTCACCTTCACAGTGCCTACTTACAGTAATTCTCAGCTTGCTAAAAGAGATCAATAAAAGATTCCCCCACAGGGAATGTTAAGTAGCCTCACCCTGTGCCAAAAGTTTGTAAGTCAGCCATTGGAAATGATACATAAGCAATTTCCTAACTCTATAGTTTATCATTACATGATTTATATTTTGCTATCTGATTCAAATGTAGATACTTTATAAAGAATGTTCGAAGAAATAAAGAAAATTTTGCCTTGTTGGGGATTACAAATTCCTCCTGAAAAAATACAAAGAAGAGATGATGTGGGATTCCCTTCTGTATGTGTGTTGCTTTCATTGGTTAATGAATAAAGAAACTGCTTTGGCCTGTGATAGGGCAGAATAGAGCTAGGTGGGAAAACTAAACTGAATGCTAGGAAAAAGGAGGTGGAATCAGAGAAAGGCCATGTAGCCACCTGAGGAGACAGATGCCAGAACTTTGCCAGTAGGCCATGACCTCATGGTGATACACAGATTAATAAAGATGTGTTGGTTTAAGATATATGAGTTAGCTAGAAATATGCACAAGCTAATAGGCCAAGCAGTGTCATAATTAATATAGTTTCTGAGTGATTATTTCGGGTCTCTGCAGCTGGGAAACAAATGAGTGGCCTCTGACAACAAGGAGATACTATTAATTATTTAGATTATAAAATAGGGTTACAGAAAATTAGACCCCAAAAGGTGCAAATTAGAAGAGATCGATTACAGGCTCTTAATAACTTCCAAAGATTGCTAGGAGACATTTCTCAACTGTGTCCCACTATTGGGATAAACCTGATGAACTGATTCATTTAAATAAAACCTTAGATGGTGATAAGGACTTAAATAGTCCCAGGGAGTTAGCTGAAACTGAGAGAGAATTGACTTTGATTGACTAGAAATAACAGAATACACATGTGCATCATGTGGATCTGAATCTTAACTGCATTCTGGTCATGCTACCCTCCAAATTTTCCCCTACACGAATTTTAATGCAGAGGGCAGATATCATCTTAGAATGGATCTTTTTATCACATAAAAACTCATACGGAAAAAGTTGCTGAGGTAATTCTAAAAGGAAAATTGAGACATCATCAATTGGCAAATATAGACTCAGCACTAATTGTAGTGCTATTCACTAGTGATGAAATTAACAACTTATGGGAAGACAATGAACCCTGGCAAAGAGCTTGTAGTAATTTGGGGGGCGAGATTAACAACTATTCCGAAAGTGGGAGAATTCGACTTACAAAGAGTTAATTGGATCCTTCCTCACATTGTTCAGGACGCACCACTAACTGGAGCCCCTACATTCTATACTCATGCAAATAAATCAGGAAAGGCAGGTTACAAATCAGAAAACTTAAGTAAAGTGGGACGAAGCTGTAGTGATACTTCATTTGTATTTTAATAAATAAAACTTTCTTGAAGATAAGAGAGTAAAACAGCCCTACTGGTCAACATTACAGACCAGGCAGTGGTAACACACACCTTTAATCCCAGTAGCCACACTAGTTGTCATAGAAACTGAGAGATGCATGCCTTTAATCCCAGCCCTAGAGAGGATTATAAGACAAGAGGAGACAGCTCTCAGTTACAGTCTCATTCTGAGATTTGTGGAGACAGGATCGCCATTTCAGACTGAGGCAGAGGTAAGAGCCAGTTGGCTGACTGATTTGCTTTTTAGCTCTTCAGGATGAACCCTAATTTCTCTATGAGATTTTATTAATTGTGCTTCCAAAGCCCTTTTGATTCTGTCCAAAAGGTAGAATTTGCTATTCTCAATGGTACTAGGTATTTTAAAGAACCCCGGAAACGATTCACAATATGCAGAAAGAGTTGTTTTGCATATTGAAACCACTGAATTTATACCAGAAGGTAAAGAATTGACTTTGTTATTTATTCAGGTACAAGATATAATCAGGAATTAGGTTTCATCCCATATATACATAACACATATCTAATCTCATATGGGTCTGCCAGGTCCTCTAGCACAAGGTAATGCATAAATTGATCAGTTACTGATTGGAAATCTGCTGAAGGTCTCAGTATTGCATTAAAAAAATCACATCAATAGCAAATGTTTAAAAAAAGATTTTTCTATTACATGGAACAAGCCAAGGAAATTATAAGGAAATGTCCTACTTATTCTTTATACAACCAAACACCCCTACCTGCAGGAAGTAACCCAAAGGAATGAAATAAAGTACTAAAAGGAATGGAATCTGGCAGATGAATGTGTTCCATTTTGCATAATTTGCAAAATTAAAATATGTACACCACACCATTGATACCTATTCAGGTTTTCAATGGGCAACGGTCTTGAGTTCAGAAAAGGCTAATTCGGTAATTACACATTTGCTGGAAGTTATGGCCATCATAGATATACCTGCACAAATAAAGACAGACAATGCTACAACACATGTCATTAAGAAAATTAAGCAGTTTTTTTGCTTATTGTAATATAAAGCATATTACAGGTATACCACACAGTCCTACAGGACAGTTATAGAAAGATCAAATAGAACTCTAAAGGGTATGTTAAATAAACAGAAAGGGATGAAAAATACCCCCAGAAGTTTATTGCATGCTTTATTAACTTTGAATTTTCTAAATGCTAGTGAGAAAGGAACAATAACTGCAGAAAGATAACTGAATAGAAGAAAAATGTACAGAATTAAATCAGCTGATATACCTTAAAGATGTACTGACCTCAGAATGGAAATCAGGACATGTGTCACGTTGGAGGGGGTTTTGCTTTTGTTTCCACAGGAAATGAGAGGCTGTAGATTCATTCTGGGTTAAGAAAAATAAGGTTTGATTGAGGAAGACTCCCTGAAAAATCTCCAGTGGGAATGGATGGCCCAGATGATCCAACATTTTAGAAAACCTCTGTTGCAGTTTCTTCTGAATTCTATATCCAGAACAGCCTCAAGACTGCTGGCTGAGATGTTTTAGCCTCACAGAATACTTCAGTCAGGACTTGACCATAATCCTAAATTTTCCTTGGGTTCCCATAAAATTACCAATGCCCCAGTCAGCAAGAAGTAGCCTAGAAAACTATACCCACATTCCCCAAAAATGGATTATTGATGTTTATCTTTGTTGTCTATAAGTTGTTATGGATAACGGTCAGGAAATAAAAAGCTTAACAAAGGAGATTTAGATTCAAGATCTTGTTTTGAAAACAAAGGGAGAATGTTATGGGAGGATGCACTCATACCCTGTAAAGATTTGTCACTCGTATTAGTTTGATAAAACATTGATTGGCCAGTAGCCAGACAGGAAGACATATAGGTGGGGCAACCAGACTAAGAGAATTCTTAAGTTGAAAGGCTCAGTTTGTAGTCAACAGCCAGATGCAGAGGAAGCAAGATGAGAATGCCTCACTGAGAAAAGGTACCAAGCCATGTGGTTAAACAGAGACAAGAATTATGGGTTAATCTAAGTTGTAAGATGTAGTTAGTAATAAGCCTGAGCTAATAGGCCAACCAGTTTATAATTAATATAAGCCTTTGTGTGTTTCTTTGAGACTGAACGGCTGCAGGATCAAGCAGGACAGGAACTTCCTCTCCCTTAAGTTCTCTTTGAGGTTAATGATAAAACCTTTGCAATGTCGTATTTTAGCACCTAGCACAATTTCTAGTTAGTTCATGGTCAGCTCTCAAATAATGAGCAGTAAATGGATGACTTAGTTAATTAAATCATTCCTGTAACTGTCAATCCACTTGACCCTGCCCTTAGAATTGAATGAATTAATTTGAGGTCACAAGATTTCACAATATTATCTTCAAATCCTATATGTAGTGAGGGTAATGATCTCCAAACAATTACTGTGTCTTCCTAAGATCCATTACAACAGTAATAACGTACTGAGAACTGGATGTATGCTAGGCATTTGGCTGAATACTTTGTTTATGTTCTCATTCTGTCTTTAGACAATCCTATGAGGTGATTGATACCCTAGTTTTATGACAATTAAACTTAAAGATAAAAACTCATAACTATCTCCTAGAGTGTCTTATGGGCCCAGTAGAACCAGGATGTTAACTAGGATAACTGATCTACCTGGATGATGTAAGACTTCTGATGTTTTCTGTTTTCTTTAATTAGGGGTAAAAATTGGTAACCTGCACATATGCAGGTTCTATGATGCTAGTCTTGTAGACATGTGGTGTTTCTTCCTTTCTAGCCTTCGCTCTTATCTCTGGCCTTTCTATTTCTTGTCATAAAAGTACCCATTTGTTTTCGGGGTTCAGTTTCATTTATTATTTGTTTATTGTTTCATATTTTTGAGACAGAGTCTGACTATGCAACCCACATTTGTCCTGAACTGAACCTATAGTCCAGGCTGGTCTCAGACTTGGAAGCAGTCCTCCTGCTTCATTCTCACAGAGTGCTGAGATCACACACGTGGCACAACATCCAGTTTGAGTTTTCTTTATTTTATTAATTAAATAAAATTACTACTGAATGGAATTATCAGTTGGTGTCAAGAAACTAAGATAAGAAAATAGGCTTTTAATTAGACACTGTAATTCTACATTTCCATTTATAGAACTAGAGATAGAACCTATAACTAGGAAGCTGAGTTTTTCTAAATATTAACCTAAAATCATTTTTAAAATAATCAATTTTTATATATATTATTATATATTTTAATATGCACAAAGTCAGGACAAAAAATGTTTCATTAGTAAAAAACTTAGAAGTGTGACTTCTTTCAGTTGTCTTCCTGCCCCCTGACACTGGCTGTCATAGTCTAGACTCTTGTCTAGAAGTGTGACTTCTTTCGTTGGGGGAAGTTGTAAAAATGGAACCATCTAGTGTGAAATCATCTGCATCAGGCATCTTTCCCTAAGCACCGATATGTAATCCTCCCTGCTGATGGATGATACTACTATGTATGATGTGCCAGATGTATCGTGTTCCATGTTAAGGACATATGAATTGTGTCCACTTTGTAGAGCTGTAGATAAAGCGCGGGCTTGTCTAGAGGTGGGGTTGTTGCAGCATATATGATGGGTGTTTAATAGTGTAAGACACTGACAGACTCTTCACTAGAGTGGCTATGCCATCTCACAGAGGTCCAGTTTGTAGAGCTGTAGATAAAGCGCGGGCTTGTCTAGAGGTAGGGTTGTTGCAGCATATATGATGGGTGTTTAATAGTGTAAGACACTGACAGACTCTTCACTAGAGTGGCTATGCCATCTCACAGAGGTCCAGTTTCTCTGCAGCCCCACAGCCTTTTGTTTGGTTCTGTTTCGTTTCCATGCTGCTGCTCTTTTCTGGTGCTGAGACTCAAACCCAGGGTCTTGCACATGCTTAGCCATGCTCTATCCCTGATTGATAACCCTAGCCCTAAAATAATTTTTTACTTTATTATCCATCCTTAAATGTATGCCATCATGATAGCTGTGACTTGATTTGCTTTTCCTTAATAGCTAGTGAAGTTGGTGTGCTTGCATATCAACCTGCCCTTCAGTGAAACATCTATTGTCCTTTGTATGTGTTGTGAGCTGTTTTATTACAGATTTGAGAGTTCTTTAAAGTTGTAGTAAATACCTGCCTTTCTGATGCTGGGACTGACCAAGGTCTCAGCACATGCTAGACAAGCACCCTGCCACTAAGCAACTTTCTCCCAGTCCTCATCTTGAATTTTCATTCTTTTAGCCTAGTCTTCCCCAGGACAAAAGTTGTAACTGTTAGATCTGAATTACTAGGTTTTTCTGTTGTTGACCATGCTTTTGGTGTTGCACCTAAGAGCTCAATTAAGATTGTAAGGTGTGAAGTCATAGGTCATTCCTTGTGTGATATGGATGTCTAATTGTTTCAGCACTTTATTAGAAGGACTCACTTTCTGTGTTGCACTGGCTTTGTCAGTAGTAATCATCTTTATTTAGGTGAACCTGTTCCTGCACTCTGTTCTGTTCTGTCATCACCCTTCCTTTGTCAGCACTGGCTAAACCTGATTGCTATGGTTTAAAGGATGTTCTCAAATGAAGACCACATCCCTGTGCTTGCTTTCCAAAGTTGTCTTGACTGTTAGGATCTCTGCTTTGCTGAGAGTTTACATCGTAAGTAGTGAAACTTTTTTCATTGACTTGTTTTGTTAGTTGAAATTATGGGGTTTTGTGTCTTTAACCCATTTATATGGTAGGTTATATTTTAATGAGTATTCAGATATTAAGCCAACCCTGGTTCCCTGGAAATCCCAACTTGGTCATTTTGTTTGTTACTGAATTGACTGGCAACATTTTGTGGGATCTTTTTCTGTCTCTTTAGTATGGATGATGATCTGTAGTTTCCTTCAGGCAGGTTGCATGATTTTGGTATCTGAGGAACACTGGAAGCCTACAATGAGTTGGGAAGTATTTTTACTCTTATTTTCATGCATAATAAAAGTTAAATTTGATGTATTTGTTCTTTAAATATCTAATCAAGTTTGCTAGTAGGATAATCTTAGCATGGAGTTTTGTTTGGGAGAATGTTCTAAAATTTAATTGTTCTGTGGTGCCCACAGTCTTGCTAGATGGGTGTTAAAATTAATTTCTGAAGTAATGATAGAAATGTTTAGGTGATCGATTTCATTGGGGTGTTTTAATATTTTCTGGTTTCAGCTCCATTTCAGAGGTTTTCATGTGTGTGTGTACTTGGCTCTAGAACTACTGAAACACACACACACAAACACACACACACAAACACACACACAAACACACACACACACACAAACACACACACCCTAGCTGTGGTGCTCGTCTGTCCACTGTGTTGGTCTTTATCTAGAATCAGCTTTTGTTTCATTGACCTACAGTTTTATGTTTTAATTGTGTTTATTTCTGGTCTTTAGGAATAGACTCTCGTCTGATCCTGCCTTATCCTGTTTTCTGTTTCTGTAATAAGCCTGATACCTTGGAGATGTATATATATAACATTAACATTTAATGCTATAATTGTCCCTTTAAGCACCAATTTAAGGTTATTACAAATTTATTGACATTTTAAAATTTTTACTTTTGTCCCATGGATTCTTTAAAAGTGTGTTTATTTCCATGGCTGTGGATTTTCATAGCAACTTTCTGATGCTGGTGTCTAGTTTAATTGATTGTGATCTTGGAGATATGTTTTGTAGGACTTCAGTCTTTATTTTGTACTCTAAGTATCTTTGTATGCATGTGTGTTCACGTGTGTGTGTTTGTGTGTATATGTGTGTGTGTTTGCATGTGTGTGTGTGTACACTCATGCAGCACAGAGGCCATCAGCAGGTGTATAAGTTGGTAGTCTGACTTACCTGAAAGCCCAAGGAATCCTCCTCGTCTGCCTCTCCAGTACTGGGGTCATGATTACATCCCACTGTGCCTGACTGTCCATGTGGCTGCTGGGGTCAAACTCAGTTCCTCATGTTTGCATAGCAACAAGCATCTCACCATGGGAGCCATTCCCCGGCTCCTTACCATCTCACATATTTTCTGTCTTCATGAATGTTCTCTGTGCACTTTGTAGGAATGTGGCTTCTGTTGTGGATGGGTGGAAATCTATAAATGCCTGTTGAATCTAGTTGTCATGTCACCATCGCGATGGCCTCATTTTTCGCCATTGCTGGTTTTCCCTCTACATGGTTTCCAGTTGTTAGTGTGAGAGGAGTTCCTGCTCTGTCCATTTGAATTTCTGTCTTATGTTATGTGAATGTGCACTAAGCATTGGTACTTTTTCCAGCTGGGTTGAGTGTCATTGTATGGTGTTTCTCTGCTACTCTGGAAATGTCCTTTAGCTTGCTTTTGATTGATGCTTGTATAATGTGATTTTCCATCATTTTAAGTTTCTCAACTGCCTCTACTGGTATATTTAAAATAAATCTTGTAGCTATCAGGTAAAATGGAACTTAGGTTTGTTTGCTTGCTTGATTTCCATTTTAGTCTGAGAAGGTCTGTTCCTTCATTGCTTGTGATGGGAATGGCCACAGATTATCCTCAGTTTATCTCTGAAGTTCAGTGAATTGCTTATACCTATTGGCTTTTGTCTTTTACTTAATTTTAGGGACTTTTTTTCTTTTCTCTGGTAATTCTTTTTCATTGTTCAGATTGAATAATTTTTCATCATTTTACTGTAAAGTTTACTGACCTTTGCTCTCTTATATCCCTTTATCTAGTAAACCCAGCTGGGTAACTGGTTTGTTTTCATTGCTGTCACTGTGATGTTGGTTTCAAAGTTTCTTTTTGCTTCTTGAGTTGGTCAGTGTTCTCTAGAATAAAAGAACTTACAAAATGAGTCTGCCTATATATACAGAAATGGGATTTATTAGAATGACTTACAGGCTGTGGTCCAGCTAAAACAGCAATTGATGGCTAGGAACAGAAAGTCCAAGAATCCTGTAGTTGCTCAGTCCACAAGGCTGGATGTTGATCTTCAGTAAGTGATGGAATCCTGAGGAAGTCGACTCTAATGCAAGCAAAGGAATGGGCTTGCTGACAAGTGAGACAAGAAGGCAAAGAGCAAAAGCTTCCTTTTTCATGTCCTTATTCAGACTTCCATCAGAAGGCACATCCCATGTTAGATCTGGATTACAGGTGGATCTTTTCTCTGCTCAAAAGGTCCAGACTGAAGGAGTATCTTCCTATCTCAAAGATCCGAATTAGAAGTGAATCTTTCTACTTCAAATTAAGCAAAATTCTTCATCCCTTAATTCCAGGTGTAGTCAAGTTAACAACCAAGAGTAGCCCATCACATGATTAATTTTCAAATGAAAGCAATAACTAGATCATAATAACACCTAAACATGATATAACTATACCACATATACTCGAAAATGTATTGTGCATTTAACTAGGTCATACCTGACATGATATAACTATCCCTCATACAATTACAAATGCATTTATAAATTTAGAATGGGTGACAATGTCCCTTGAAGTACATTCTTTTAGTATCTCAAACTTAAAAATGATAACCATTGATATTCTCTTAGTAGATGTTACATCATATGATAAAGAAATTAAGGGAAGAAAATGCAAATACCTATACAAACACATTCTTAACAAAATATGATGGAAACACTCATGTCAGTTATAATCCTTTTTTCTGCAACAGTTCACACAGTCATAGCTGGTATTTACAACTTTTCTCTACTACCCATTCTGTATTTCCTCCAGCCTCTGCATTCGGCTTAGCAGTCTTGACTCTTTTCTTGAAGGAGGGACCCATACCTTTGTTCCTGATGGGTCTGTGCCCTCTGTCATCCTGCCAGGATTAGGCTGTTGGAGCTTCCCATTGACTTTAATCACAGGACATGGTAGCACCAAGAGATGCCCTAAAGGATCTCCTGCACTCCAGACATAGTCTGTCTTACTTCAATTGCGCAGATGCAATTCAGTTTCCCTTGGTAATCTCAATCTATCACCCCTCCTAACACTGTTATTCCTTTCTCAGCCCGTGTTTAAGATCATTAGAAGCCCAAAGTGGCCAGGGGGAAGACTGACTTCCTGTTCAATGGGATGTTTGTTGTGGCTCCTAGTAGGAGCACTCCCTGCTCTGGGACCAAAACTTCTAGGCCAGCAGAATTTAAGGTCCCTGGTAGGTCACTACAGGTGATAATAAATGGCGCTCTTCCCCTCTCCACCCTTTGGTTCCTGATCTGTGGATCCCGGCTATGGGAGAAAGCATACCTGTATTGATCACCAAGTCAGAGCATATCCTGCCTTCTGGAGAGCCCTGCTGCTACCTATTTGGACTGTAACTGTCTTTTAAAGATGGAAATAAACCTTTCCATCTTTCTATCAGGCCAGCTGCTTCACAATGGTGGGGAGCATGTAAGGCCTGTAGATTCCATGATTTGGGGTCCATTGTCACACTTCTCTGGCTATGAAGTGAGTTTGTTGGTCAGAAACAGTAATGTGTGGAATACCACACATTACGTCAGTAAATCAGGCATTGTGTAAGTCCATGGAAGGTGGATTTGGCAGAAGTATTAAGTATAGGAAGGCAAATCCATAACCAGAATAACAATCTACTCAAGTAAGGACAAATCCATACCCAGAATAACAATCTACTCCAGTAAGGACAAATCCATAACCAGAATAACAATCTACTCCAGTAAGGACAAATCCATAACCAGAATAACAATCTACTCCAGTAAGGACAAATCCATACCCAGAGTAACAATCTACTCCAGTAAGGATAAATCCATACCCAGAGTAACAATCTACTCCAGTAAAGACAAATCCATACCCAGAATAACAATCTACTCCAGTAAGGACAAATCCATACCCAGAATAACAGTCTACTCCAGTAAGGACAAATCCATACCCAGAGTAACAATCTACTCCAGTAAAGACAAATCCATACCCAGAATAACAATCTACTCCAGTAAGGACAAATCCATACCCAGAATAACAGTCTACTCCAGTAAGGACAAATCCATACCCAGAATAACAGTCTACTCCAGTAAGGACAAATCCATACCCAGAGTAACAGTCTACTCCAGTAAGGACAAATCCATACCCAGAGTAACAGTCTACTCCAGTAAGGACAAAGTGTTGTCCTGTCCATGGAGCACACGGTTTGGCATAGTCAACCTGCCATCAAGTCACTGTCTGGTCACCCCAGGGAATGGCGCCAAATCTGGGGCTCAGTGTTGGTCTCTGTTTTTGGTAGATTTAGCACTCGGTAGCAACTATAGTCAGGTCAGCCTTGGTGAGTGGAAGTTCATGTTGTTGAGCCCATGCATAACCCCTATCTCTGGGCCCATTGAACAATGACAGGAATGGCTGGTGAGAGAGACTGACTGTCTGCAGAATAGGTCATCCTATCTACTTGGTTATTGAACTCCTCCTCAACTGAAGTCACCGTTTGATGAGCATTTCCATGGGACACAAGTATCTTCACATTCTTTGCCCATTTAGAGGGACCTATCAATGTGTTTCTTCCCCAGATGTCTTTCTCACCAGTTTTCCAATTATTCTCTTTCCAAGTCCCTGATACTCAAGCCAGTCATTTGGCTGGAGCCCATGAATCAGTGAACAATCACACATCTGGCCATTTCTCCTTCCAAGCCAAATGTCTGATCTTGTGTGCTGCCTGAAGTTCTGTCCACTGTGAAGATTTCCTTTCTCTGGTGTCTTTCAGGGTTGTCCAGAAAGGGATTGAAATGTTGCAGCTGTCCACTTCTGGGTGGTGCCTGCATAATATGCCTAGCCATCAATAAACCAGACCTACTCCTCTCTTCCTCAGTCAATTGATCTTAAGGAACACCCTATGACGTAGACAGCAGATGGCATTGTAACAGGAGTAGAAAACATGGACATTTGAGCAACTTCTTCATGTAATTTGCTTGTGTCTTCAAGACCTATTTGGGCCCAATTGCATATATACCACTTCCATTTGATAATAGATTGCTACTGTGTATGTCCTACTTCATGACTTGGTGGGTCAGATAATATACAGTGTGATGTTCAGGTTGCATGGTAGCTTGGTGGCCCATTGTCAAACATTTAGCTTCCACTAAGGCCCAATAGGAGGCGAAGAACTGTCTTTTCAAAGAATAGTTGTGTATAGATGATGGTAGAGCCTTGCTCCAAAATTCCAAAGGTTTCTTCTGTGATTCACTCATAAAGGCCTGCCAAAGGCTCCAAACAGCATCCCCAACTTCCACTGATAGAGTACCATTGGGTCTACTGAATCATATGGTCCAAGTGGTAGAGCAGCCTGCGTAGCAGCCTGGACCTGGTGAAGAGCTTTCTCCTGTTCCAGGCCCCACAAAAACCTAAGGCTTCCATCTAGCCTTTCCAACCATAGTTCTTATCTAACCTCTTCTGTGCACTGAGCTTTGTGTATTTCCTACAAAGGCATTTGTCCTTATTTCTTAACGCACTTTCATACTCAGTGCCTTAAAATGTTTAACTGAAAGTCATGGCCTCTGTTTTCTGCATTGCAGATTTTGTTATTTTTTTTTCCCTTGCCGGTTGTCAATTTGTTGGTTTGCCACATGCCAGATCATTCTTGGTTGAATCCTGAGCTTTTTGAGTAGTATGAGATTCTTGGTCTTTTTATTTATTTTGAGACGTGAGGTTTCACAGGCAAAATACCCAGTTGTTATATAGGCTGTAAGTAGCAAACTGTTTCTGTAGGCTCTGGTTTCCTCATCGGTCACAGTGCTGTTTGGGTCTGTCCTGTGCATACTACCCAGTGGTCAGTCTGGGATGTGGGTCGTGAGCTAGCCTGTGTCTGTGTATCAAAGTAATACTTGAACATTTGGGGTATTAATCCGGCAGCTGACTACAATCTAATGAGCTCAATCCCCAGAACTGTGCTTCCCTGGAAACTCCCTTGTCCATCATCCAGACAGAGATCTGGGACTTTACTCTGCTTGGCTCTGTTCCTGCAGCTGCACTCATAGGAAGACAAGGAGGAGGACTTAGGCCATTCAGTAGGCAGCTTTCCCCTTACTCACAGTTTCCCGGTTCCTTGGTCACCTTCTTCATTGTCTCTGCTTCAGGGCTGAAGCCAAAGACCCTGGAAGTTTTCTCTTCTTTGAGACCTTTCTTGTTCATAAGATTAAAGTGGAGTGGCCCCCACAACTGCTTGGTGGGGGTGGTGGAGGCTCCCTTGGTTTGGATTTTCAGATTGGTCATGCTCAGCCTGAACCACAGATAATTGGAGTTAGGACCTAAAAGATACAAAGTGCCAAAAAAAAAGAAATAGCCTGGAAAACTATGGTGAAATATGTTAGTACCAATCAAAGTTTCAACACTTTGAGTTTGAATTCAGGAACTTGCTGGCATTTGCTTTCTCTATAGGTTCCCCTCAGTGGGTCAGTATTGTTGTCCAGGTATGGAGAAGCTGGCACAGGCCCTTCACTGCCCTTTAGAGATGGCTGTAAACGTTCCCATGACAATCCGCAGTGATTACAGATGGATGAGCATGAATTTCAGATGCAGGTTGGAGAGGTCAGCACATGTGCTAAATAACAAATCCTGACTCTGACAGGCTCTGCCCTCCAATTGCAAGCAAACCTTCTGGATTTTTAATTAAAATGAGTTGAGTTTGCCACCTTCATTTTCCTTTCCAGGAATTATCTCATGGCTAAAATAACACCTGTCACTTCTTTGGCTGTGTGTGTAAGTTTCTGATATTTTTGTTTGACCTATTTTAATTGAACTTTAATTTTATGCAATTACATATTTGTAAAAATTTCACAAAGTTATAGATTCATAAAAATTCAGAGAGACTCTGTGTGCTCTTTATATGAATTCCCCCAATTCTGCAAAATTGTGATTGAAGTCACAACCAAAATACTAACATTTAACGCTCATAATCAAGACAGAACTCTACAGCTACCACTGCACGGCTCCCGAGTCTCTGTTCACCTCCTCCTCACTCCTCTCCATCCCCTCACTAACTGGTTCATTTTTGCCATCACTTCAGGAATGACATAAATAGACTCATGCAGTATAAATTTTTGAATCAGCTTGTTTTCACTCTCCATAATTTCTTAGTGATTCATCTGATTACTGTGTATATTGTATGCTGTTCCTTTTCATTGGTCAGAAGTAACATAAAACTTACTTACCAGGCTATATTTTTCCATTATTTGAAAAGTCTTAATCAAAGAAGTTTTTCTTTGGGCAGAAAACCCTCAGTTTTAGTTCCCCGTTTCTCCTCCTCCCCTTTTCCCTTACATTTGCCAGGAAAGTGTCCCACCTTGAGCCACATCTCCCGCCCATCGTTACTTTATAAACTTGTATATAAGTAACCATCATAAGGAATGGACTTTGGTGTCTTCTAAGAAAAAAAATTCTGTATACAAATAGATTTTGTTGCTTTATTCCCCTTGTATTCCAAGAACTAGAAGTGAGACCCAGAGGGAGAATTCTCATGTCTTCCCCAGACAGGAAACTGGGGCACACACTTTGCAGCGCTGTCTCTGTGTGGCCACCCTTGTGCTGGGCCTGTGAAAAGCAGGAAGAAGATTGTGGACACTAAGAGAGACTTACATAGATATAATCTACGTGGGAAGTAGAAAGTATAAAAAGACAAGATCTCCTGAATAATTTGGGAGCATGGGGACCTTGGGGGAGGGTTGAGGGAGGGAGGGGTGTGGCAGGGAGGGAAGCAGAGAAAAATAATAAATAAATAAATAAATAAATAAAGCTGTATTTTCAAAATCATACTATGTATTTTTAAAAAGGAAAATTCAAAATAAAATATAATCTGAACTCAGTTTTCTTTTCATATTTCAGAAGCTAAAAGTGTGGATCTGTGTTCACCCCTTGTTCTTTGCTTCGGTCAGGAAATGAAGGGCAAGGAATCCTGGGGCCGGCAGCTCAGGCAGGAGGTGCAGGAGGTGCATAGGTCACTGCTTGCCTTGATAGCGGGCTTTTGTGACACTGGCTTTTATGCTTGTGAATCCTGGGTTTAGTCTGTTTCCTTATTCATTATTTTGCCCTCCTTAACTGGTAAAGAACTTTAGCATATGGGGCACTATAGAAAAACCTAGATGTTAAAGTTATTTAAATATAAACTTTCAGGCTTATATAATACAGATTTTCCATTCTGTTCATATGAATATAATGTACAGATAATAAAATCAAGTGTTGAAATGATTCTTTGAACATATATGATGTTTTCACCAAAGTTAGAAAAGTGCAGAACTTGGCTACCTTGAACCGAGTCATTAGTTGCCATCATGCTTTGAGTGACCCACTGGATGGAGAGCGGAGGACAGAAAGTAAGCAGTGTCTTGGGTTCTCTGTAAACTACATGATAATCATGAGTGTTGATGATCTGAGTGAACATAGAACAGCAAACAAGAACAATGAAATTCAGTTGTAGTAAACAAGGAAATTTGCTCCTAGGCAGCAAAAGTACACATTCCCGAGACTCAAGGGTCCCACTGTAGCGGATTCAGACCAACCTTCTATCATCTCTCACTTGTATTGGCATCAAACATTCTTCCACGGCCCATAAGCCAGGCAGGCCACTAGGGTGTAAACCAAACCTGCAAACTCCATAAAGATAAACTTCCCACAAAATGATGTGTATGTGTACACACACACACACACACACACATACACACACACACACA